>PISX010002064.1:0-171983 GCA_004024625.1 Mellivora capensis | reverse complement strand
AAAAAAAAAAAGACCAAAAAATGCACACAGGGAAAAAAAAAAAGGCAGTTTGCAAACTGCCTGAGAGGCACTGCAGGGAGAGTTACTTACTCGCCTCAAAGCCTGTCCCAGGGAGCTTCCTCAAGGAACAGAGGAGCTCCCCCAACCCCCAGCATTACCTCCAGGGCACCTGCTGGAACCAGTGCAATGCCAACAGGTACTACCACCTTGCTTATACTAAATCCTGCCCCTAGCACGACAGTCACACTTGCCTCGGTCCCCACGCTGGGGGTCCCCTCCCCCAGAAGACCAGAGCAGACCTTGCTAACAATCTCCCCACCCACATGTCTTGCCGGGGCCTTGTCCTGGCGGCTGTGGTGGCCAGTCCCTGCAGAAGCCAAAGGCACACGTAGTTAAAACTGCGCGCCCCACCCGGGGACCCAGCACTGCCCACGGCAGGAGAAGAGACGCTCCACGGGGGATGAAAGGACAGGCAGCGGGGTACAGGGAGCATGCACAGGACACAGTGCCTGAAACTCCAGGTTCTGGGGATCAGGGGGCACTGCCCTGCAGGGCACTACAGGAGTCAGGCCATTGCTGTCAGGAGTCGGAGACGGAGCTGACTTCCCTAGCACACAGAACACAGAGGTAAGCAGAACGGGAAGAATGCCCTCAAAGAAAGAACAGGTTTCTTTCTCTGTGCCCGGAGACCTAGGCAAAATGGATACAAGTATAATGTGTCCGTGGAGAACTTAGTGATCATAAACGAACACACCAACCAGACTTGCAGAAACAGCAGAGGACAGCAGTGAGACCCTTAACAAGGAGATGAAAAAGAACCAGTCACGGATAACACAATAACATGAAATTAAAAATACACTAGATGGCGTGAAGAGCGGGCTAGAGGAAGCAGAGGAGTGATTTAATGACCTGGAGAACAGAGTAAGGGAAAATCATCAAGCCAAGGTGAGAGCAAAAAAAATTGTGCAAAATGAGAATAGACTTACGGGACTCTGTGACTTCATCAAATGGAATAACATTCGTATTATAGTGATCCCAGAAGAAGAAAAGAGCTGAAAACTTTCCAAATTGAGAAGGAAACCAAGACCCAGATCCAGGAGGCTCAGAGATCCTCCAGCAAAATCAACCCTAGGAGGTCCATTCCAAGA
Source organism: Mellivora capensis (assembly GCA_004024625.1). Lineage (NCBI taxonomy): Eukaryota > Metazoa > Chordata > Mammalia > Carnivora > Mustelidae > Mellivora > Mellivora capensis. Next base: position 170,835 of record PISX010002064.1, on the reverse strand, counting down.
CCTACAGTAATTAAAATGGGGAAAAAGTAGTGATAATTGCTTTTTTGTTTTGTTTTAGAGATTTTTAAAAGCAACAAGACAAGAGACAGTTACATGCCAGGGGAAACCCCTTCGGACTATCACCAGATTTTTTAGCAGAAAGTCTGCAGGCCGGAATACAGTGGCACAATATATTCAAAGTACTGAAAGGAAGAAGTATGCAGCCAAGAATGTTCTATCCAGCAAGACTATATCATTCAAAATAAAAGGAGGGAGCATCTCAGACAAAAGCTAAAGGACTTCCTAACCACTAAGCTAACCTTACAAGAAGTGTTCGAGGGGCCTCTCTGCGTGGAAAGGCGAGACCATAAGTACAAACAGTCGGAAACACAAAAACAGTAAAAATATGTAAAAAAAAAAAAAACCAGTAAAAACAAGTATATCTGTAAAACTCCATTTGGGGACTCACACAATAAAAGGATGTAAAATATGGTGCAACATACCTAAAACGTGGTGGGGAGAGGAATAAAGAATGGATTCAGACTTAAGCAACCATCAGCTTAATACATTCAGAAAACATAGAGATAAGCCTCAGGCTAACTAGAAATCAGACATCAGTAACGGACAAAGAAGAAGGAGAAAGGAATCCCAGTATATCACTAAAGAAAGCCGGTAAGCCATAAAAGAGAGCAAAAGAAGGATCAGAGAAAAACTGTAAAACCACAAAACAAGTAACAAAATGGCAATAAACACATATCTATCAGTAATTACTTTGAATGTAAATGGATGCAGCATCCCGATCAAAAGATAGGGTGACAGAATGGATTAAAAAAAAATAGACCATCTATGTGCTGGGCCCATAGGAGACTCCCAGCAGACCTACAGACACCTGCAGACCGAACGTGAGGGGATGTGGAGAAACCTCTCATGCAAACGGATGTCAAAAGAAAGCTGGGGTCACGGTACTTCCATTGGACAGAACAGACTTCAAAACAAAGACCAAACCCAAGAGACAAAGACCATACCAAAGGGACAATCCAACAAGAAGATATAACAATTATAAATATTTATGTGCCCAATATGGACACTCAAATATGTAAAAAGTTAATAACAAACATAAAGGAACTAGTTAATGATAGTAATACAATAACATTAGGGTCTTTAACATTCCAGTGGCGTCCACAGACCTATCATCCAAGCAGAATATCAAGAAGGCAACAGTGGCTTTGAATGACACACTGGACCAGATGGCTTTAACAGATACAGTCAAAACATTCCTTCCTAAAACAGAAGACTGCATGTTTTCTTCAAGTGCACACGGAACACTCCAAAACAGATCCCATATTAGGCCACAAAACAAGTATCAACAAACTCAGAAAGACTGAAGTCATACTGTGCACCTTTTGACCACAATGCTATGAAACTAGAAATCTGCCCAGGAAAAAGTCCGGAAAGACCGTAAGTACAGGGAGGACAAGTAACACACTACCCAACAACAAATGGGTCAACCAAGAAATCAAAGATGAAATCAAACATTACATGGAAAGAATGAAAAGGGAAACGCAACTGTCCAAAATCTCTGGGACATAGCAAAAGTCATTCTAGGAGGGAAGTTCATGGCAATGCAGGCCTACCTCAAGAAGCAAAAAGAATCTCAACCTAACCTTACTTATAGGACCCAGGGAAAGGAAACCCAAAACCAGCAGAAGGAAACAAAGATTAGAGCAGATCAATGAAACCAGAAGAGCTGGTTCTTTGAAAGGACCAATGAAATTGATAAACCTCCAGCCAGATTCATGGAAAAAAAAAAACACCACCAACTCAAAATCACAAAGGCAAGAGGAGAAATAACAACCAACATCACAGAAATACAGTCAATGTAAGAAAAATTATATGCCTGGGGGCACCTGTGTGACTCAGGTGGTTAAGTATCCAAGTCTCAATCTTGGCTCAGGTCATGATCTCTCGGGGTCATAAGATCAAGCCCCACGTCAGGCTCTGTGCTTGGCATGCAGTCTGCCTCACTTTCTCTCCCTCCCTCCTCCCCTGTTCATGCTCGCTCTAAAAAAAAAAAAAAAAAAAAAAAATTTATATGCCAACAAGTTGGGCGACCTAGATGAAATGCATAAATTCCTAGAAACATATAATCTACCCAGCCTGAAGCAGGAAGAAATAGAAAATTGGAACAGACCAATAACCAGCAGTGAAAGTGAGTCAGTAATCAAAACCCCCCAACAAACCAAAACTAAAAGTCTAGGACCAGGACCAGATAGCTGCACAGGTGAAGTCCACCAAACTTCAAGAAAAATTAAGACCTAAAGATAACCACAATACCAACCCCCCAAAAAAGAAAACTATAGGTCAGTATCTCTGATAAACCTAGATATAAAAATCCTCAACAAACTATCAGCAAACCAGATCCAACAATGTGTTAAGTCATTTACCACAATCAAGTGGGATCCATTCCTAGAATGCAAAGGTGGTTTAATGTTTACAAATCATCATCATCAACAGGATCCATCACACCAATAAGAGAAAGGATAAAAACCACGTGACAGAACATCCATTCCTGATAAAAACCTTCAACACAGTAGGTCTAGAGGGAACACACCTCATCAAAATGAAGGCCAAGTATCAAAAATGCACAGCTAACATCCTACTCAGCAGGACAAAACTGAGAGCTTTCCTGCTGAGGTCAGGAGCAAGACAAGGATGTTTACTCATCACTTCTATTCAACATATTCCTGTGAGTCCTGGCCACAGCAATCAGCCAGCCGAAAGAAATAAAAGGCATCCAGATTGGTAAGGAAGAAATAAAGCGTCCTGTATTTGCAGATGACATGATACTGTATATAGAAAACCTGAAAGAATCCACCAAAAATTGCTAGAACCGATACATGAATTCTGTAAGGTTCCAGGATACAAAACAGACAGAAATCTGTTGCATTCCTACATGCTAATCATGAAGCATATTAACTTCATTTTCAAAAAGAAAAATAAAGAAAACAATCCCATTTACAACGGCACCAAAAAGAATGTTACCTAGGATTAAACCTGACTGAGGAGGTGACAGACTTACTCTGAAAACTAGGAAACACTGCTGAAAGAAGTTGGAGAGGATACTAAGAAAGAGAAAGACATTCCATGCTCATGGACTGGAAGAATAAATATTGTTAACAACCAAAGCAATCTACAGATTTAATATAATCCCTATCAAAATACCAATGACATTTTGCACAGGAGAACAGACAAATCCTAAAATTTGGATGGAGCCACAAAGGACCCCAAGTAGCCAAAACAATTTTGAAAAGAAAAACAAAACTAGAATTACCACAATTCCAGCCTTCAAGTTATATGACCAAGCTGTGGTAATCCAAACAGTATGGTACTGGCATGAAAAGTAGACCCACAGGTCACTGCATAGAAAGCCCACAAAGAAATCCACAATTATATGGTCAATTAATCTTTGGCAAACGAGAAAACATGCAGTGGGGAAAAAAAAAGTCCCTTCAACAGATGGTGTTAGGAAAATTGGACAGCGACGTGCAGGAGTATAAAACGACCATTTCTTCACACCATGCACAAAAATAAATTCAAAATGGATTAAAGAGCTAAATGTGAGACCTGAGACCATAAAAATCCTAGAAGAGAACAGAAGCAGTAGCTGCTTTGACATCGGCCATAACAACTTATTTCTAGATCTGTGTCCTGAGGCAAGGGAACCAAAAATAAACTATGGGAACTCTATCAAAATAAAAGGCTTCTGCACAGCAAAGGAAACAGTCAACAAAACTAGAAGACCACCTGCTGACTGGGAGAGCATGCCTGCAAGTGACCTGATAAAGCGTTAGTATCCAAAATAACTGAATGCATTTAAAAACGGGCAGAAGACACGAGCAGACCTTTCTCCAAGGTGACATACAGAGGGCTCAGCATCACTCATCACCGGGGAGATGCCAGTCAGAACCACAATGAGGAGCCATCTGACACGGATCACAATGGCTAAAGCCGCCAACACAAGACACACACGTTGGCGAGGATGTGGAGAAAAAGGGGCTGTCATGCACTGTTGGTGGGAATGCAGACTGCTGCAGCCACCCCGGACACGAATATGGAGGTTTGTCAAAAAGTTAAAAACAGAATTACCGTATCATCCAATAGCGGCTCTACGGGCTATTTACCCCCAAAATACGAAAACACTCATGGACATGGATGTACGCCCTCCTGTGTTGACAGCAGCACGATTCACAATAGCCGGGTTGTGGAAGCGGCCACGTGTCCATCCACAGAGGGCAGAGAAGGAAGAGGCGGTACGTGTGCACGTGCACACACACACACACACGATTATCATGCAGCTGTAAGAGTGGAATCTCGCCGTCTGCAACAGCATCCATGGACGCACAGAGTGTAATTCTAAGCAAGACAAGCCTGTCGAAGAGAAACACCATAGGATTTCCCTCCTGTGTTTAAGAAACAAGTGGAAGAGAAACAAAGACACACCAAAAAACAACTGAACTATAAAGAACACACTGGGGGTCAGGTTGGGGTTGCGGAAGGGGTGAAACAGGCGATGGGGGTGAAGGACTGTGACGCACCCCGGGCGACAGGTGGAGGCGCTCAGGGTCTCGTACACCAGAGATTAAGGTGCATGTTAACAATGCTGGGATTAAAATGTTAGAACAATCAAATGCTGACTCTGAACGTCGGCTCTGCCTCCTGCACGCGCCGTGGGCCCCGTCATCTCTGAGCCTCAGTTTCTGCTCTGGGGTGACAGCAGGGCCCGACCTCTGCCAGGCCCTTTCATTGCCGAGCCCAGTAAGCCGACTGCCTATGGAGCAGCTGACCTCAGAACGCTGCCTGGCCCCCGGGCCCCCAGAACCATGGGCCCCGCGTTCTGGGTCTGCCGTGGGGTAGCACGCAGGCTTTGGAGTCATACTAGCGGGTCCTCATCCCAGCTGGGCCCTGCAGGAGAAGCCACTCACCCTTCCTGAGCCCCTGGGATCCTTCTGCCCAGCCGCGCAGAGACTTGGGGAGCCCGTGCCCGGACCATGCCCAGCTGCCCGCCCCGCAGCCCCTGCCGTTCTGCCTGAGCTCTTGCCCGGGTCTGCAGCTCTCAAAGGCTGGGAGTCAGGGATGGCAGAGTGGAATGTTCTTGGCTTTGCACTCAGGCCGCTCATCTCCACAAGGGCTCCACTCTGCCGTGCAGCGTGAAAGCACCGCAGGCAAGAGCCAGAGCTCTGCTCCATGTCCATCCCCGAGTTTCACCTTTCTCTCTAGCTTCAGCCGTGCAAGCTAGGGTGGGAGTATTTGACAAAGAGAGTACAAGCAGGGGGAGCAGCAGGCAGAGGGAGCAGCAGGCTCCCCACTGAGCAGGGAGCCTGATGCAGGACTCGATCCCAGGACCCCGGGATCATGCCCTGAGCTGGAGGCAAACACTTATTCAACGGAGCCACCCAGCAGCCCTAGACTAAGAATGTTCTTGTGAATTTTATGGAAAGGGAAAGAACTCCAGGGTGAGGACAGTATAGTACATGGCGAGGGAGGAGAGCCGGGGACGCAGACAGCTAGGATCCTGTCCCCTCTGTATCCTTAACCCTGGGCCAGTTAACCTCTCCATACCTCCGCTTCCTCCATACGCACGGGCCTCCCTCCCTCCCTGGCTGCGGCGTGGATCACTGCACACGTGCGGGGCAGGGAGGACCGTGCCCGGCCTACAGCAAGCACGCCGTAAAGGTCCGCGATTGCACTTTGAGTACAGAAGTGAGACCTCCAGCCAAGCTGCCCCAGGCTCGGGGAGCGTGCCGTCTCGTGGGGGAGACCATGACATGGAACAGATGGAATTCCTGCCACGGGAGATGCAAGCCTGGAAGGGGACGTGTAAGGCAGGGACCGTGGTAGGTGAGGAACAGTCCCTCCAGTGGGACAACTTGCCAGCGGCCACAGGAACCCATGAGGAACAGATGGGGCCACATGCAAGGTCTCCCTGGTGGAGGGAGCCTGACCTCGGCCACAGGTCGTAAGGATCATGAACTTGATTCACTGTGTATCCGCCGCCTCTGGAAGGCTGGGAGTAGGGGCCTGTGCTGGGATCAGCTCTGTATTTTAAAATACACGAAGGGAGACCATCCAACACCGTTCGTGCGTCCCTAGAACCACCAAGGAGTTGTTAAGGTTTGGTGGCGAACGGAGTGGCTGAAGGTTGGGGAGCCTTGGACGCCCGGCTCACAGCTCCGAAACCTCTCCCGGACGTGCGCTCCCTGGTCTGTGCGCGAGAGTGCTTCCTTCCCAGAGCAGGTGCAGCAGCTGGACCCCGCGCCGGCCCCCGCAGACCCAGCCTCGGTGGCTTCCTGCAGGCGAGCTGGTGTGTCTGTGCTGTCACCGGGCCGCGGAGAGGGACCCAGGGAGACTGCGGCTGGGGGCCTCAGACAGCAGCAGACGGGCTCTTTCCCGCAGTGCTCTTTTACTGAGCGAGTAACACAGGAGTGAGTCCGAGCTGCTAACGTGTAATCAACAACAAGCGCATTGTCCTGCAGCTCCTGCTTTTCTCTGCGTTTCCACGCACGTACTCATTCTCTCGCTTGAGGTTTTGTTCTTAACAGCGGTAGGATCCTACCCAGTCTTCCGTAACCTGTTGTCTTCACCGACCATTATGCCGAGGTGCGCGCCCGCATGCATGTCCTCCTGGGGTGACGGTGGGCAGCCGTGCTCCTGCCCGGTCAGCTATGTTCAGGGAGTCGCCCAGTCTAGGGGCAGGCACGTTGTTGCCAGGCTTCCCGAGGGGAAGCCTGTGTGGATTGAAGGGACCCCCAGACGTGGAGCTCCTGAGGCAGGACTCGCGGAGGGTATGTTTGAACCTTCGCACGCAGCTCCCTCAGTTTTCCTAAAAACGCGTCCCCCGTTTGTCCAGCCACCCCCTCCGACCACCGTCCCAGTGCTTGCCAACAGCATCTCCGGCCAGCCTGCATACTTCTGGGGCCTCAGAGAACGGTCTGGGGCTGTGCTGGACGCCCCATGGACTCGCTTATTCCACGCTTCTTCACAGAGCACCGGGTCTGGGACCTCGTCTCCCCCCACCCCTGTCCCCGTGCTTTTGTGAACCAGGCTGACCACAACAGCACACGCCGAGGGCTCCTGCAGGGGAGGCCGCACTGAGACCGGAAGGAGAGGACAGAAGGGGAGGAGGAGAAGGGGGAGAAGGCCAGGTGGCCTTTCTGTCTTTGGGGACCGGCAAGCACAGAGGCACCGGTGCAGGAGTGTGCCCAGTGCCCGCTGAGGAGCCTTGAGGTTGTGGGGGCGGGGGGGTCGGTTGGCAGGACCGCCTCAGGGGTGGTCGTGTGGAGAGCGGAAGGGTTTCACTCCGAGGCCGGGTTTGGAGCCAAGGCCGAGCCGGATGGGCTGGTTTAGCTGGGGGGTTCCAGCCGCGACTCCCCTCTCAGGCTTTGGCAAACACTAGCAGCATCACTAACCTGTTTATCGTCCCCCATGAAGTGCCCACTGTCTCCTTCCCCTGGTCTGTCGAGCTGTCCGCTCGCTCGTGGTGGTCCCCAGGAGCCCTTCATACGCTCTGGGCCCTCCATGATCTGTGGCCGCCCAGGCTTCGGGACGCCCATCTCTTGGTGCTTCTGTGCTCCTGCACGGGGCTTTCTGTCTGCCCACCTCGCGCCGCCTTGTACCACCACGCTTACCGTTTCCTAGGCTTTTCATTCTCTGCACACGCAACGTTAAAACCACTGAGCTCTTACCGACGGGACAGATCTGGGTGAAGGCTTCGGAGGGTTACTTTATTCAGAGTCTCGGAGGTCCTATTACCACCACTTTCTCTAGGAGAGACGTGAAGACGGGTCATTACTCCTATTCTCTCAAAGTAAACCTCAGGAGCGTTCATGGCTCTCTCACTCCAAGGCCCACGTTCTGGGGTCACCACGGCCGCCTCCACTAAGCTGGGTATCGCCACGGCCAGACCAGAAGGACAAGGCTCAGTGCGGGTGAACTTGCCTTTGGCAGCTCTGCGGCTGTACCTGAACGACTGAATGTGCCAGATGTAGTTCTAGGTGCGGGGCAGGCGGTGGGGAAGGGGACCGAGTGGCAGTTGCTGTAAGGAAACTGAAACACAGTGACTGGGTGGCCCATGAGCAGAGGCGACTTTGGAGCTCAGACCTGCAGCTCAGGGACAACTGAGCAGAGCCAGAGGGTCGTGGGCTGGACCCGAGGGCAGCCAGAAGCTGTAGAGGAGGGAACTGGAGGAGGACTTGGGACGAGACACAGAGGAATCCATGGACGCAGGGAGACCCTTTAGAAATCTGTCGGGGATCCAGGCCAGAGGCCACGGTGTCTGCACCTGGGATGTCACCGTGGGCGGGGAAGGCAGTGCAGGTGTTGCACACATGTCCAGATGGAGACCCCACGGGGCACTTCGATGAGTAAGGCGTGGAATGTGAGGGGAAGGCCAAGATGGTGGTTAGGGTTTGAGCAAAGATACAGATAGTTGTCCCATTTACCAAAGCTGAGAAGACCAGAGGAGGAAGAAAGGTGCAATGGGGAAATTCAGAGTTTCCGCGTTGGACAAGTTCAAGATAGGGAGACGGGCAGTGGTTACAATCAAGCCCAGGGTCCCAGCTAGGAGAAGAGGTGGGCCTGAAACGGGGCAGTGGCAGGGTCCAGGGAGCAGGGGCTCGAGGACGCATTGGCTGGAGGTAGGGGGTCACAGAGGCAGTGCGAACCACCCAGCCTCTATTCAAAGCAGCCCTGCAGGGGGAGATCCCAGCATTGCAGATGGGTACAAAGCTGGAAGGTGGGTCTCAGTCTGCTTGGGCAGCCATGGGACACCCACTTTGGGTAATGAACTCTACTTGAGGTGCCCAGTGTCACCCCAGCAGCATCCGGGGTCTCTAATGATCAGAAGCCCATCCACAGGGGCACCTGGGTGGCTCAGCCATTAAGCATCGGCCTTTGGCTCAGGTCTTGATCCCAGGGTCCCAAGATCAAAGCCCTGAATCGGGCTCCCTGGTCAGCAGAGAGCCTGCTTCTCCCTCTCCCTCTGCTGCTCCCCCTCCTTGTGCTCGCTCTCTGTTAAATACATAAATCTTTAAAGAAAGCAAGCCCACGCATGGTTCCAGCCCATGAAATAGCGAAAGCCGGCAGCTCCGGGGGCCGCGGTAGACAGAACAGTGTTTCTATGGCCTGACTCGCACCTTGTATGCAAACGAGGCCTGACACATCTGTACTTTCTCCAGTAGCGTCATTTACCACAGGGACCGTGTGCACGCCTTCACCTCTGGGGCCCTGTGGGCCGGGCACCCGCTCTACCTTCCCCTCCAGCTCTGCACCCCCCACCCCAGTCCAGTCTCCAAACACAAATGGAACCTGTTTTCACTCCTCCCCCTGCCCCGATTGGCCACTGTGCCCGCGGAGGCTCGCCCTCCAGCACCCCTTCCCCTGCTCTGTGCCTGCTCCCTCATCTTTGTTCTCACCTCAGGATCCTTCTCCTGGGGGCCACACCAATCCCATGGGGCACCCTGGGCCCGGGGCCCCTCTCTGTCACTCCGGCCCCACTGTAAGCTTTAGAGGCTGTACATCCGAAGCGGGTGATGCTAACAGGGCTCACATGGCAGTCCACGATCCAGCCCCCTTCCAGCCTCTCCAGACTCAGCGCCCACCTCCTACTGTCTTCCCCGGACCCTGGAGGTCTTTTTCTCTGCAAATATCTGTCACCTGCCCCTTAACCCAGAGGATAAGAAGAAGTGGGTCTCGTCAGATGGGCCCAGGCTTGCGTCCTACTGACACGGGAGACATGTGCCCTCCGCCCAGTCGCTGCACCTCTGCGTGCCACCCCGGACACGAGCTTCGTGCCCCCGTGCATGCAACAGCATCCCCACCTCCCAGCAAGCACCCTGCGACCGTCGCTGTAACTTCCAGACCAGCACCAGCCCCATGGCTCTCCCACCAGTGTCTGTGGCGTCCCAAGAACAGAACAGCGCAGCCCTCCCCCCCACCCCACCTGCCATGAGGCCACCACGCCAAGATTATATTCAGAATCGTTCTATCACAGAGACCTTTCGGGGTTAGGAATTGCGGGGGATCTGAAGAACCACCAGAACCACCTGTGGGTCATCTGCGAGGGCAGAACCACTGGGCCCCATATCTAACCAGGGGCAGGAAACGAAGGAAGAGCATGGAGGCCACCGTCCCGTCATGCACAGCTATGGCACTCCCAGAGCGAAACCTTCAGGACTGGAGTGGAGTGACTGGTGCATGGGTCCGGCTGGGTCCTTTGGATCCCCATCATAGGGCCTAGAGCCCTAAAGTCTTCCCACAAGTGAGTTCAAGGCTGTGTACCTGGTGCACCCAGACCAACCCAGCCGCTCGTGGCCCTCCCTCCGCTGGCCGTAGCCGTGGAGCAAGGCCTCCCCTGCCCCTGCAGTTGGGAGGGCAGCCCTTCTTCCTGGTTTGCACACCGTGCAGGCAGAACACAATCCTAACTCATGTACACATGTTGCTCCCCAAGGAGCTGGCTCTCGGAGGACTGTGGTCACAGCTTTGGTAGAAGAGAGCTCGGTCCCGTGCATGCCCCGGGGTCCAGCCCAGCAGCTGGCATCACCCACGTGCAGCCCCCCTCCAAGCTACGGCAGGTGGCTCCCAGCAAATGGGGTATTGACCGGCTCTCTGCATCTGGTTTACGAGCCAAATGAAAAATAACTCTCTCCCCGTGGCCATTTTTCACTGCTGAGTGGCTGAGACCTTTGGATCAATGTCACCCACGTGCTGGGGACTGGGGTGCCACGGGGGTGCACCCCAGAGGTTTAGTAAATAGTCTCCCCAGGGCTCCTGGCAGGTGCTTACACAGACCTGGTTCCTCAGGTGCTCCAATGGTAGCCAGCAGCAGGGACAAGGGGAGTTTCTGTAAGGGCTGCCAAGCTGGTTGCAAGGGAGAGAAGCCCCAAGAGCTCGAGGAGAAGGGACCTATGGGACATGTGGGTTGTGTCCTGGGTGAGTGGCCATGCTCAGGAGGCTGCTTCTCCCACCACCTTCCAGCTGAGGGCCCAGGCCAGGTTTCAGCTGTGCTGAGAAGCAGTGCCCAGCATCGGTCATGGGGAAGTATCGTCCCCACAGGGTTCCCTGTGGGTCCCTAGAGCCCAGGGAGTCCGCATCTCATGGCCTGGGGAAAGGCCTCTACATCCGTCTATCTCTTGTTTCCTGCTCACTGGTTCAAAGCCTGAGAACATCCCCATGTGGACCTCGAGGAGGCGAGAGCCATGTGGGAGGATGAGAGCAGCAGGGAGAGGACAGTTAGCAGGGACCCCGCATGGGCCTGCCGGCGGAGACCCTGCAACGCCCCTCCTCACTGCCTCGGCTTGCACTTCCTTCAGTCTTCCTTCAGCCTTGTTCGGTAGAGTTCACGCACACACAGTTCCCCCGAGAGCGCGCCCGCTTCGGCAGCAGAAATACACACGGCTGTCCCCGCGCTCCGGTGTATTTTTCTATCACGGCAGAAGGGAACCCCGGGTCTCCCCTGTCCCAAGCAGCCACACACTTCCTGTTCCCCCAGACCACCCTATTCCGGACCTTCCCAGGAACAGAATCAGCAGGTGCGTGGACTGGGGAGCCTGCCGTGTTTCTGCCGGCTCGGGGTTCAAGAGGCTTCCCCTGCTGGTGGATAGCAGCGGTCTCCCGGGAGCCTCCAGAGGGAACGAGTTGTGCCAGCATTCCGACTTCAGCTCCATAAGACCCATTTCAGACTCAAGACCCCACAACTCTAAGACGGTATGTTTGCATTCAAGCCACTAAGCATGGGGTCACTTGTGACCAGAACCGTAGGAAATCGGACAAGAGTTCAACTCTGCCTTCACAGCCCCAGCCCAGCTGACGACCGTGCCTCCCCCACCAGCACCCCGAGCCGGGCGTCCCTCCTGTCCCCCGCTCAGAAAGCCTTCCCACCCGACCCACACGCCGTCTCGGGCACCTTCTGCCCTGGGAGGCTCAGGCTGCCTTTACACCAGGTCCTGCATATGATGTCATCTCGCCGGTGGCCCGTGAGTCTCCACCAGGCCTGGGACAACCGGTTTTGCTCAGCACTGTTTCCAGGGGCTCCAAGCAGGCCCGGCCCTCACGGGTGCTCAAGAACATCATGGGATGAAGGGACATACTGCCCTCTCCTGCAGGCTTTTCCGAACACGTGGCGGTGTCCCCCACCCTGTGTTACCTGGGCTTCTCACCGTCTGAACTCCCGGGGCGCTCCGTGGCCCCCTCCCCCGCGGCCTGCCGCACTCCCGCCGTCCCGCTGCGGAGACACGGGTAACTCCCTCGGTGGGACTGCTGACTCGTGCTATTTCTGGCTCTTTTGCACAGGAAAGTCCTAATTAGCCGTTGGCCTACATCCTGGTTATTCTCTTAGGACGAGTTCCACAGGCCATTCTTGCTATACCTTTTTTGACCTTAAATGCAGTGTTCTCCAAAGCGTTTTCTTTCCACTTCCAGCAAGGGCACGTGTCAGTGACAATGGGGGCAGAAAGCCATGGCCCCCGTGCCCTGCTCACCCCTCGGAGCTGGAGGGCCGCGGCCCCCTCCGAGAGCACTCCCTTCCTGCTGCCGCCCCCGCCGGACGCCCGGACTTAATCCGCCTCTTCCCTGCTCTGTCTTACAGTGACATCCCCCCTCCTGGAGAACCACTGACCAAGAACACCCGGCCCAAAGCGGCTTCCCGCTTCCCTAAGCTGTCCCGCGGTCACCCCAGGGAAACCCGCAACGTGGAGCCCCAGAGCGGCGACCTCTGACCCCTGCCGAATGCCAGACTTGGGCACTATGTGCTGCGCCAGCTGCCTCCGCCCAGCCGCTCCTCGACCGACCGACCGGCCCCAACAGCCGGCCCCTCCCACCCGGAGTGTGCCCCCATCACCTGTGAAGCCCCGAGGGCACACCTCCCCCCGAGTCCCGGGACACTGATTAAACTGCGCAGCTGCTCACAGGACAGACTCGGACACATGGACACCCTCCCGGGGCCTGCCCTTCCCCTCCCTACGGCAGGAGGGTGGGCACCAGGGGGCGTGCAGAGCCCCTTGCTGGAGAGGCACAGTTCTGAGGCCAGAAACTGCCTCCTGACTCTTTCCCCTGCGGGAATTAGAATGACTGTTACCCTTTTTTTTTTCCTTGTAACGTAACTGCCTGCTGTAATCCATGGACACGTGGGGCCCGAGGGGGAAGGTCGTGTTCCTTCCCCTTCCACTCTCTCCCAGTGGTCCTAAGACTCCCTGGTTGTACAGCCCGTGGCCAGCGGTAGCTCACGTGGGCTCCTCCAGGGAGACATGCCAGTGGCCTTCTTGCTAAGGAGCCACTAGGGGCGCTGACGGTGGGGGGGCATAGAACACTCCCCGCTGCCTTCTGAGGTTGGCTTCTGGAAGGACTAGCCCCTGTCGGAAGCCCACATGCACACTGTGAGGCTTGGGTGGACCTGGGCCAGTCCTCTGCAGCAGCTTAGCTGTCCGGAAATCTGGGGCCATGACCTCCTAAGCCAAGAGGCCCCAAGGTCATGCAAAAGACTGCTCTGGGAACTACGGCGGAAGAGGCCCCAGGCCCTCAGGCCTGCAGACCGTTCTCCGGAGCCCTGCAGAGCTCTGTGGGGCTCCCTGGTACCTGGGACAGTGCCCTCGCACCAGGTCACGGTCATTCCCTTAGGATGCATTCTTGCTGTGCCCTCTGCCCCCCGCCGTGCTCTCAGTGTGTCCCCCACTGCCCATCTCGGAGCAGGCCCCCGTGGCAGGCGGGAACAGGAGGAGGATGAGCTGCCCTCCTGCGTCAGGTCACCTCCCAGAACTGGGGCCATGGCCGGCTCGGACCTCCAGAATCATGGGCCCTGCGTGAACTGCGGTGGACAAGAGCTCGCGTGTCCAGGGGAAGGACGGAGGAGCTAGACTCACGCAGCGCCGCAGAGCATGTGGGAGCCAGGCTGACGCGAAGAAGTGGGAGAGCATCAGGGGCCTCGGGGCGGCTGAGCACACCAGCTTCCCGGAACCGATTCAGCCGTCCCAGGCTTGCTGAGCCACTGCGCGAGCGCCAGGCCTCTGCTGGACAGCGTCACCCGGAAGGTTTCTGCCGCGCGATCCCGGCCGCCGGAGGGCAGCAGACCCGACTCAGAGGTGCAGCCCACCCCGCCGTCCGGGGGGAACCGAGGCAGCCCGAACAACCTCGGAGGGAGCCATCGGCCGGGGGCGGGGGTTGGGCAGAACCAAGCACCGTTCCCCGTGCAGGGAGGCTGGAGGGGCCGTGTCATCAGCTCGTGGGGGTCGACAGAACCCGAGACGCTGTGTCCCAGGAAAGCGACACGGGGCTCTGCCTTGTTTGCCAAGGTCCCCAATGCACCTGCACTTCCTTCGAACTCGAGGCCCATGGGACAGCTGGGCCCCCGTCACTGGCAGTGGGAGCACACTCGTGCCAGACTCGCAAAGCTCGGGCTGTCCCAGTCCTGCCTGCCTCGGTCCCTGGGAAGTGGGGTTTGCAGCGGACATGGAGGGGAGCCTCCCGCAGCCGACATCACCCGGGGCCGAGGGTTCTGTTCCACCAGCCCGTTCGGGCACCGGGCCGGAAACACGTCCGAGTGTGAACTGACCTCACCTTCTCCAAAGTCCCCAGCAGGAGCCCGCGGGGACATCCTGTGCCCGGAACTGTGACAGACAGACGCTGAGCTTGGGGAGCAATTACACACTCGGCCCGTGTTTACAGAAGGAGAAACTGCCTATTTTTTAAAGCTTAATTATTCATGGAAAAACTTGCCCTGCTCTCCTGATACACCGACGGAAAAGCCCGTTCCTGGGACCACATGGGATCCATCCAGGCTGCTTGCTCTGTGCACCCCCTTCTCGTGACGCGGCAGAAACCCTGGAGCCATCATTGGGACCCCCTCCCCTCATTTCCACTCAGATCCGCACGTGACCTACACATGACAGCCGCTCCTCAAAGCCTTGACTCCGGGGTCCCTTGGAATGTTCTGTAGTGGTACCCCACCCCACCGCTCCAGATCCTCACCCTGCTCCCCGGCGTGCTGGGACGGACCGAGAAATCGTGGGTCTCCAGTTCCTGGAGAAGGAAGCACAGCCCCAGCCAGGTGCAGACAGGGACCCGAGGCACAAAATACCACCTCCTGACCAGAGCCGTGTCCTCTGCTGCCCTTCGGTCCTGTCACGCCACCGCCCTGCACGACAGACACCCTCTCAGCCCCAGGACCCACCGGAGAGAAAGGCAGCACAATAGAAAGAACCAGTAGAAGTCACTCCTGTTCTCCTGGCCCCAGTCAGATTCTTTGGCACCTTCCCAGCTGGCACCCGAGGAAGGTGGGGAGCGCACCTGGGAGAGGGCACTCTATCCCGCGATGGTCACCTTTAGCAGCACGACCTGGGTGCACCCAAGGGCTTGGGTTACAGAGGGATCACTTGAGGAGTCGTCGAGAGAGGACCCGAGAGGGAGGAATGGGGATGAGGGTCCATGCACGAGAGGCACGTAGAAGCTGGGCTCCGCTCCACAGCGGGGAGCCTCCTGCGTGCTTGGCTCAAAGTGCTCACCCATGGCGGGGTGGGGGTCATGCCTCTGGAACCGAGGGGCAGTCAGAGCTGTGGACACTCATCGGTTTGACAGCACGGCCGGAGCTCATGCCAGGAGCCAACTGGCACGGGACGCCTCGTATGAGTCCCGTGCTTGGGCCCTGAGTCAGGTGACAGAAACGGAGAGCTGCCAGCCGGCCTTGTGCTTGCTTCCCGGCACGCTGCACCAGGGTCCCTGGGCCCGGGCTCCACCTGGGCAAGTTCACCCACCCGAGGTGCGGGGCTCTAGGCCTCACTTCCTCCCGCACCTGCTCACCTTCATGGGGGGAACCGGCCCACCCCACACACGGAGGCCAGGCCTTTTCTGGGGTTCCCGCAGGTAGCGCCCACCAGTCCCCTCCAGAGGCCTTCATGCCTCCCCTGGCACCTTGGCACCAGCCCCAGAGCCCATTCCTGGGAAGGCGCTCCATTCCTGGGGGACCATCTTTTGCCTGGGCACAGACATGAGGCCGAACACCAGGCTCCATTTTCAGCCCGGAGCGACCCTGCCAGGCCCCAACCTGCCCAGGAACAGCAGACTGGCACCGAGGCGTCCCAGAAGGGGCACACTTCCCGCTCCATTTCAACCCCAACGGCAATAATCCTCTTGGCCTTCCCTCCAGGTTTCGCACGGGACTGTGCCCCGCACGCTGGGCTCTGTCCCCAGCCCGGGCTGCGGCAGAAAGAGGGGTGCTCCTGGCAGGCAGCCCTCTGCTGCGGGGCGATGCCTCCTACAACCATCCTTTTTCTAAATATTTTGCATTGTTTCAATAAAACAAACATTAAATATTTGCTGTTGGGCTTGGCTTCTGGGCTAATTTTGCACAATTGTAGCACTGTATATTTTATCTAACGTTTCCGTGCCAAAAAGTTCGTTGTCATGTTTCTGTAGCACGTGCTTTTGATTAGGTTCCTCCAATGGATCACTAGGGATGGGGGGACACAGGTGCACTCGGGCTGCCCGGATGCACCGCTCAGCTCAGCCCCGCAGGTCTGCCCTGCCCTCAGCCGTGAACCACAGCGGGGCACAGGCCTGCCTTTGACGGCTCTCAGTGAGGGCCGGGAGCCTCTCCTTGTGGGTCTACATCCTCACAGCCACCGAGCGTGGGCTTCTGTACCTACCGAATCTGTTTCCTTAGGGGGAAGTACCCAGTCTGATTTCTGGAAAGGACGGTCGAGCTTACAGTAAGGAGACCGAGTTCACTGCTGCTTTGAGGTCCGGGGGTTCCGTTCGTACGGGCCCGGGCATGCTTGTCCGTCGTGGCCGGAGCTCCACGCGCAGACCTGCTCAGGTGGCTCCCTCCTCCTCCTCGGGGCCTGACCAGGCCCGCTCCCTGCCTTCCTGACCTGCAAGCCGGGAGCCCACTCGTCCCCATGGCAAGACTCTTTCCACCATCAGTAGAAAACATGTAGGGGAGGCCTTTGCAAGAACCAGCAACCGCACATCTGCGCCCGGAGTTGCTGGAAGGAGCCTGGAGAACACGCGCTTCCAGGAGTGAGGGGGGCCGGGGCTCACTAGGGCGTGTTCTCAGCTGGCATTCGGCCTGGACTTCCTGGAGGAGGGGACCTGTGAATGCAGGAGCAGTGGTGTCCCAGCGGGGAGGCTACCCCCCCCACCCAGAAGAGTCCCTTTGCCTGACCTGGGCCGTGTGAGCCTCTGCCGGGGAGGGGCGAGTACGGCAACAGACGGCGGGGCTGGTCGGCCGCCGGGACGTCTGTGGGGTCGAGCAGTCCGCAGATTCACTCTGAAACGTGTAGTATTACGTTAACTGCCCTCTTATGTTAAGGTTTACACAATAGAATTTTTAAACAAATGTGTTTAATTTTCTAAAATCTCTTGTATTAAAGTTTTCTTTTGGAATAAGCTGTGGTAATTTTGTTACGATCTGGTTGAGATACACCTCTTTACAATGACAATAAACACGGTCACGTTTTGTAAATTAGCCCAGTTACGGTCTGTTTCTGTGCGTTCTTTTGCCGCTGACTAGCTCAACTGGCATTACACACATTTTAAAGATTTCCGGAAAGCTCACCCACCATGTCCTGGAAGAGCATCGAGACCAGCATGCCCTGAGCCCAACCTCGGTGTTACCGGAGCTGAAACGGAGTGGAAATCCCACTGTGCGCTGCGAGCCCTGTAGAACTTGGAGACGTACACTCAAAGCGCCGCAAAAATCCCCTTGTTACAGGTTCCTATTCATGCACGTCGTTATTGGGCACCTACTGTGTACCAGGCATCGCCCGGCGCGGGCACAGAGCAGCTAACAGGACAGAAGTGCCCTGGCCGTCACACTCAAGTCCGGGTGCCACAGGTGGACCGTAAGGATCTGCGGAGGCCGCCATCCCCGTGATTACAACCTGCCGTAGGTGCCGCGGAGCAAGCAGCTGGGCCTCAGGAGCCCAGAATGGGGCCCGGACTGGCTTTGAACCACAGAGGCCAGGGTGTCTCCCCTGTGGCTGTGCAGACACTGGGGAGCAGGTATGGCTGTGGGTGGGGGGGCGCGCACACCTGGTGTTCACAGTGTCCCTGGGCTCGATCCACGGGATGCCTCTAGCGCCGTGCAGCTGTGACAACCAGAAATGTCTCCAGACATAGCCACGTACCTCCTGAGTGACAAGACCCCCCGGTTGAGGACCGTAGGGTGAGGCTAAGAGGTACTTTTGGCAGAAATGATGTTTAAGCTTCAGCTGGAGGAAAAGAAAGACCTGGACACTGTCCTTCCCCGCCCCTCCCAAGTCCCATTGCCTAAAAAACCCACACCACACAGTCAGGGGCTTTGCCGGTGTGATGTCCTTACAGGAACGGAGGAGAAATGCGTTCTTGGGTTAAGGGCCCGGGCGTGAGGTCATTCTGTGAAACTCCTACCATCAGATCTGGCGGGGGACCTGACCAGGGCCCCGAGGAGGGTGCCCTCCAAGCTGAGGGTATGGGGTGGGGGGCGGGACAACCGCTGCTCATTCAGGATGTGGGTGGACAGCACTTGCCGCACACACTATGGCCCCCACCCCTCACCCAACCCCATGAATCATGTGCCTTCCATGTATTTGAACAGGTAAGAAAACTAAGCTTGGGCTGCATGTGGGCTCTGGCTCCCCCAGCTCAGGTTGGAGGAGAAACTGGGGGGACTGTGTGCATCAAGCCCACAGCCTGGACTGGCCCAGGGGCCCCTGCCTCGTGTCCACGTGCCACCGTCCTCAGGGAAGGCTCAGCTTCCGGGCCGCCTCCAAGCACAGCTCACCCCGTTATTCCCTTGAAGGTCCTCAAGTGGAGGCTTATTCTCTGGTTCCCTATTTCCAACCACTTTGCCTCCTCAAAGCCAATTCCTGGGGCGCTCAGACCAGCTACTGGTAACAGCCTTGCACGGAGGCTGGCCTCCTCTCTGACCTCCATGTGCCTTCTCCTCAGTCCCTGGTCATTAACACCCCAGCAGGGTCCCCACATCTCACTCCTGAGCTACTCCCTGAAAAGCCCAAAAGTCTTTTCCTCTTGGCCACTTGTGCCTCTCCCAGACCCACACACCAGCCACGACCCTGCATCCTCTGGAGTCTTGGCTTGAGGTTCTCCACTCTGACCCTGCTATCCTCCCAGTGCATTGCTCCCATGTCCCCACCACAACGGTTCTTCTAATACTTTCAAACCCGAAACCTGTCATTTTCTTAAAACCCTGTCCTCCTCACTTTCTGGCCAAGTCCCCTCCTTCCCAGCACTGGTTCCTTGGGCATGACGATCCTCCCTCCCATCCAGACATCCGTTCTCTTGCCCTTCTTCCTACTTGCTCGGCAACAACACACCCCTGGTCAAGCCCAGTCAACAAGCCGGTATTACAGTAACTTTGCTTTGTGACTCCACATTTCGTTTTCTATTAATTTGAGACGAATGTATTTGAAAGACTTACTGGTTTATGTTTGGGGGCACACAATGCATATAGATCAAATTATATAACATCAGCAACTAAAAGGGGTAGAGACAGAGCTGTAGCATCTTGTAGGTTACTGAAGGGGAGCTGGATCAAAACACATTGGAGTATGATAAGTAGAGGATGTTCAGTGTAACCCCCATGGAAACAGCAAAGACGATCACTATATACACAAAAAGAAATGGTAAAGGAATTTCAACATTTCACTACCCCCCCCCCAAAATGAACACAAAAGACAAGGAAAGCAAGAAATGGGAGACAGAAAGCTGTTAAGGCTTATGGAAAACAAATAGCAAAATGACACAAGTCCCTACTTATCAGTGATTACTTTAAATGTAAATGGATTAAACTCTCCAGTCAGGATAGAGATTGGCAGAATGGATAAAAACACACGATCCAACTATATGCTGTCTACGGGAACTCACTTTAGATATAAAGACACAGTGAAAGCCTGGGAAAAGATACTCTAGGTCAATGGTAATGAAAGGAATGAGCAGCTACACTACCAGACTAGACTTTAAATTTTAAAAAAAGGTTACAAGAGACAATATAATACAAAACTTGACACAGCAAGAAGATAGAAATATAAATAAATGCACACTTAATGATGGACCACCAAGTTCTAGGAAGTAAAAACTAAGAATTAAGGGAGAAATGGTTTGACAGTTAGAGCTGGAAACCTCCACACTCCTTGATAACGTGTACAGCCACCACACAAAAGCAAAGAGGATGCAGACACAATAAACCAACTATATCTAACACATGCACAGAACATTCCAGGGACCATGTGCACACAATTCTCAAGTGCACAAAGGACATTTTTCTGGGATACACTATATGTTAGGCACACAACCAGTCTCATATTTAAAAATATGGGTATCATACAAAGTATCTTCTCCAACTGCAGAAGGATAAACTTGGAAATCATTAACAGAAGGAAAACTGGAAAATTCACCTATTTGTGGAAACTAATACATTCTTAAACAACCAATGGATCAAAGAAGAAATCACAAGGGATATTAGAAAGTACTTAAGATGAATGAAAATGAAAATATAAGGTACTGAAGCTTACGGGATCCAGTGTAACTGGCTAAGGAAGAAATGTGTAGCTATTAATGCTTATGTTGAAAAGTAAGATCTAAAATCAATGACCTAATTAAAAAACCTTAAGGAACTAGAAAAAGAACAAATTGAAACCACAAAGTGGGCAGGAAAAATACAGGTTAGAGCAGAAACGGAACAGAAAAAAGGGAAAAGCAATGAAACCAAAAGTTGGTTCTTTGAAAAGATCCAGAAAATTGACCAACTTTTAGTTAGACAGACTTAAGAAAAAAGTTTCCTTAAATTCAGAAATTAAAACGGGGACATTATTACTGATCCCTCCAAAACAAAAAGATTTATGAGCATCTGTGAACAACTGCATGCCATTAGTTGAATAACCTACATGAAACAGACAAATTCTTACAAACACAAAACCTTGAATCACTAAATTCTGTACCTAAAACTAGTATTACACTGTATCTTAACTGGAATTTAAATAAAAACTTGAAAGACAAAGAAGAAATACACAAAACCTACCAAAATCAAAGCCAAAAACAGAAAATTTGAAGAGATCTATAGTTGAGTCAGTGATCAAAAGTCTCCTGACAAAGGGAATTCTGCCAAACATTTCATGAACAAGTGCCAAGCCTCAAGCTTTTCCCAAAAATTGAAGAGGAGGGAACACTTCCTAACTCATTCTATGAGTGCAGCATTTTCTTGAAACCATGACACCACAAGAAAACTACAAATGACTATCCCTGGATAAATGTAGACATAAACACATGAAAAAGGCATCAGGGAAATACAAATCAAAACCACAATGAGATACCACCTCACACCAGTCAGAATGGCTAAAATTAACAAGTCAGGAAATGACAGATGTTGGCGAGGATGCGGAGAAAGGGGAACCCTCCTGCACTGTTGGTGGGAATGCAAGCTGGTGCAGACACTCTGGAAAACAGCATGGAGGTTCCTCAAAAAGTTGAAAATGGAGCTACCCTATGACCCTTCAATTGCACTACTGGGTATTTACCCTAAAGATACAAACGTAGTGATCTGAAGGGGTACATGCACCTGAATTTTTATAGCAGCAATGTCCACAATACCCAAACCATGGAAAGAACCTAGATGTCCATCAACAGATGAGTGGATAAAGATGTGGTATATATATACAATACAATACTATGCAGCCATCAAAAGAAATCTTGCCATTTGTGACGACGTGGATGGAACTAGAGGGTATTATGCTGAGCGACCTAAGTCAATCAGAGAAAAACAATTATCATATGATCTCCCTGATATGAGGAAGTTGAGAGGCAATGTGGGGGGGGGGATAGGAAAGGAATAAATGAAAGAAGATGGGATCCGGAGGGAGACAAACTATAAGAGACTCTTAATCTCACAAAACATACTGAGGGTTGCCAGGGGGGAGGGCAGTAGGGAGAGGGTGGTTGGGTTGTGGACATTGAGGAAGGTATGTGCTATGCTGACTGCTGTGAAGTGTGTAAACCTGGCGATTCCCAGACCTGTACCCCTGGGGCTAGTAATACATTATATGTTAATAAAAAAATAAAAAAAGTTTAAAAACGTAGACATAAAAGTCCTCAACAAGATACTAACAAACATTCAGATGCATATTAAGAGAACTATACACCATGACCAAGAGAGATTTATTCCTGGAATGCAAAAATGGTTCAACACATGAAAATTGAGCAATGTAATGTGCCACATCAACAGAACAAAAGGAAAAGACCACTGGATCATCTCAACAGGTGCAGAAACAGCCTTTGACAACATTCAATACTCCTTTTATGATAAAACAAACAAACAAAAAAAACAGGAAGAAGAAACTGCCTCCCTATAATAAAAGCCACAAATGAAAAATCCACAACAAACCTCGTATTTACTCAATGGTGAGAGACCAAAAGCTATTCCTCTAGGATCAGAAACAAGACAAGGGTGCGCATCTTCACCCCTTCTATTCGACATGGTACCAGGAGTGCTAGCCAAAGCAACTAGGCAAGAAAAAAAAAAAAAAGACCGTCCAAATTGGAGAGAAAGTAAAATTATCCCTGTTCACAGATGACAGAATATATGTAGAAACCCTACAGAGTCCACACACACAAACAGACCTGTTAGAGATGATGAACCTCAGCACAGGGCAGGATATGAAGTCAACACGGGAGTCAGCGGCATTTCTACACCCTAACCATGAACAACCTGAAAGAAGTTATGAAAGCAATCCCATGTACAGAAGCATCGAAAAGAATAAAATACTGGGGCACCTGGGTGGCTCAGTGGGTTAAAGCCTCTGCCTTTGGCTCAGGTCATGATCCCAGGGTCCTGGGATCGAGCCCCGCATCGGGCTCTCTGCTTAGCAGGGAGCCTGTTTCCTCCTCTCTCTCTCTCTGCCTGCCTCTCTGCCTACTTGTGATCTCTGTCTGTCAAATAAATAAACAAAATCTTTCCAAAAAAAAAAAAAAAAGAAAAGAATAAAATACTGAGGAATTGACCTAATCAAAGAAGTAAAGGACAGGTAAGATAAAAATAAATAGAAGCATCATGTTTGCAGATTAGAAGACAAAATACTTACATCGATATTACTATTAAAGGAAAAGAAACCCCAGGCTCAGAATGGTGTGATGAAGACAGAATTCTCAAACCAGTGCTTAATAATCTAATTGCAGTTTCAACCTCCCCCAGAAATGTAGCCTTCAGCAGTCAGCTAGGAATTTTTCAGTCCCTACCAGTGAGTCTGCCACTTGAGCCCTCTCCATTCCCCAGAGAAGAAGGTTGTCTGCAGTAAGGCACCATGCTCTTCTCCCTAGAAAGTGGTCCTAACTGGAATAGTCCTTTTCTTTTGCTAGTGACTTCCTTGCCCCTCCCCTCCTTCTAGAACTCTTTTCATTTTGTGCAACTCCAGGAGCACCTCTCTCCTTGCTCCATAGGGTGCCACCTGACTTGTGAATCATTTAATATATCCAGTTAGATCTGCAAATGTACTTGGTTGAGATTTATTATTTCACATTACCCCAGCTATCCACCAATTCAACGCATCTCTTATTAAAATCCCCATGACCTTTTTGCCGAAATAGAAAAACCCGGCCTAAAGTTCATACAGACTCTCAAAAGAACCTGAGAAACTACAGCCATGTTCAAAAAGAACAAAGGTGGGCGACTCATAAGCTACTCATCAGACCTTTACACTCTGGCATAAAGACAGACACAAAGAGAAAACAAAATGGAGAACCTAGAAATATGCTCTCACGTGTACAGCCAAATGAATTTTCCCCCAGGGTGCCCAGCCCATTCCACAGGGGGAGGACAATCTTTTCAACAAATGACGCAAGCTGGGCCAACTGGATATCCACGTGCCAAATAATGAAGTACAACCCCTACCTCACGCCATATACAAAAATTAACTCAACATTTTTCAAAGGCCTAAATGTAAGAACTAAATAAAATAAATAAAATAAAAAAAAACACCAAATAACAGAAGATATTTGTAGGTCATACATCTGGTAACAGATTAGTATCTAGAAAATGCACAGAACTCCTAAAACTCAACCAAAAATCAAGGCATCTGATTCAAAAATGGGCAAAGGACTCAGACATTTCTCCCAAGAAGATACAAAATGGCCAAAACACACATGAAAAGATACACCGCACCTAAACATGGTTAAAATACTCGATTTCGTTACGTGCTTTACACAGTGACAAACAGACTGAAAATAAACAGGAGCTTTAAAATCACGAAGACTTGAGATTGCTACAGATGAGCTGTGGAGACTTCGATCAGAACACCCCCCCCCCCCCCCCGCCTCTGTTTCCTCATCTGTGAAAGGGACACCTGAGCTCAGATCTGCTCTGGACTGGGACAGGTCAATAAGGCACCCAGGCCTGTGGGGACCACGCAAGGGGCCCATCACTGCCGTCCTGCCCCGGGTCACTCGTCCTTTCAGGAGCCGCCCGTCAAGGCCAGGCCACGGATGCCCAAACTACTCAGACAAGACCAGCTCCTCCGAGGTTGGAGGCGGCGCTCGGGGAGGACGCAGGTTTGGTCCTTGTGTCCTTCCAGCCTCTGGGCACATGAGCACAAGCTCCGATCCCTGTGGGCCCCCACATCTCCACCCAAGCTGTTCGACTGTTCCCTTGGGCCATACAGGTTCTGAGTCCATGATTATTCTCGTGGACTGAGCACCTGCTGTGAGCCAGGCCAGGGCTGAACCCTTCAAGCTTTATGTCCTATAAGCCTAACAGCAAGCCTAAGAGGAAACGGAGGACCAGAGAGGTGCTGGAACATGCCAAGGTCACACAGCACCGCAAGGCAGATGGAAGCAGGAGCGCAACAAGCTTGGGGCAAGAGAAAGCAGGGGTCACCGTGCCCAGCCGCTCCTCTGCCCAACACTCCCTGTGAGTGACTAAGCACCTGTGCAAATGAGCAGAGATGTGTTTCTCTGGAAAAAATAAATTTACGCATCTCACGTTACTGTGTGACTGTGTGGACTCTGCATTATTTGTCCACCAACCACGCGAGCCTGTTCACTTTCCGCACGGTTCTTCTCATTCCTGTCTTCACAGATCAGCGGGCGTTCTGGGAAAGAGCAAAGGGATGCACCCAGCAGGGGAGTGGGGGAGGCCCTTTTCGTGCAGGTGCTTGAATTTGTAAGTTCCTGGAATAGCTGGACAAGCGGTCCCCCTGGGACACCAGCGGGACCTGAGGTTGGGCAGCCTACCCGTGGCCACAGGAACATCCTAGCGGTGCCTGGCCCAGCGTGGGTTGCAGGCACTAAATCATGCCACCGGGGATCCAGCTCCTGGCCCCTAGAAGAGGCAGCCCCGTGGCTGCAGCCCCAGGGGGTCTCGAACCTTCTGTCCCACCAGCAGCAGACCCTTGTTCCCATCTCCCATGAATGACGCTCAAAACCACCAGCACCCCTGTCCCAGTGCTCTCGACGTGGGGTGGGAGGGAGGGAGGGAGGTTTCTAAAGGGGACATTGCCATCACTCCATGGGCTGACCGGCCCCCAGGAGCCCTGACCCTGCGGTCTGGAAGGGGCCCGAGACCACGCCTCTCCACTCAGCTCCCACCACGTCCCTTCTCCAGACCCGGGCACACGCTGGACAAGCCGGGCAGCAGAAGTCACAGCAGCGGTGACACGAGGTGGAGGGGTGGGGTGGCCCCCATGACCATGTATGGAAAGTCTCTAGTCCACAACCTTGTGATGACACCAGGACACGTTGGGGACCCTTGAACCCATGCCAGACATGAGGGCCCTCGGTGGTTCGGTCACCTGGGGATCGGAGTCCAGCTCCTTCTCTATGGCCTCGTCTTCCTGGGCTTGATTTGCAAGGTGTCGAAACCCCCTGGGCCTCTCTTGCTCATCCTGAAAATGGGAATTGCTGTGCTCACAGCGCCTGCAGGTACTGAATGCCGCTGAGATCCTGACTGTGTGGTGAGCTTCTGCATCAACCCCCTCATCGCTGCCCCCCACAGCCCCACAGGCAGGCGCCAGCACTAGCCCCAGCTCGCAGATGGGCAAACCGAGGTGCTCCATGGCATTACTGCAGAACCAAAGAGTATTTGCATCCGAGACTTCAGACTTTCTAAACCAGCAGACGGGGGGCTTCTGGGGGGAAGGGCACTCATGCTTCCTTCCTCCCCAAAGGCACCTGTTCCGAGGCAGTGGGCCACCGTTTCCAGTGCGGTGTCCCACTCAAGTTCCTTGTGTGTTTCTAGTCCCTGTTCACAGACTCTTCCAGCTCAGGGGCCAGTCAGCTCCCAGACCATGGGGGCTAGGGGAGGGAGATCCTATTTGGTCTCTCACCCTGAGCTCCTCCTTCCAAGCCTCCTTCATCTGAGCTCGGCACTGGGGGGGGGGGCACCCCAAAGCCAAGGGCTGCCTTGTTGCCCACAGGCCAGGCTCTTGGGGTGGGATGTTCCCCAGGCACTGGAGCTGGAGAGTGAGGACGGGAAGGAGGGTCAGTGCATGGCTGGGTTCCGACCCAGCCGACCCCCCCCACCGCCCCCGTGCACACTTGCTTTCCGTTCCTGTGACACAAAGGATTGAAGCCAGGACACGGAAAGTCTCCTCAGTGGCAATATTTAAGTTGAGACCCAAAGGGGAAGCAGGAGTCAGTCCCCTAAAAATGAAGGGAACAGCATTCAGGCTGAGGGAACGGTGTGTGCCCAAGCAGAGGCAAAAAATTCGGCAAGGGCAAAAGTCTGCTTGTAGACTTGAGGTGACAGTGTTTCCTCTCAGCTTTGAAGGCTGTCAGGGTTGCAAAGATCTCGGCTTTTGTCTAGCTCACTCTAGTCAGTGTGCCAAACCCCATTCTTAGCTTCACATGTGGACTCTAATTTAGGCCTCCAACCAACAGCTGAGGTAGGCACAGTAATTCCCATTTTCGGGATGAGCAAGAGAGGCCCAGGGGGTTTCGACACCTTGCGAATCAAGCCCAGGAAGACGAGGCCATAGAGAAGGAGCTGGACTCCGATCCCCAGGTGACCGAACCACCGAGGGCCCTCATGTCCGGCATGGGTTCAAGGGTCCCCAACGTGTCCTGGTGTCATCACAAGGTTGTGGATTAGAGACTTTCCATACATGGTCATGGGGGCCACCCCACCCCTCCATCCCACCTGCACGGAGGGGAGAGGGCCTGAGGGGCCTGAACTGGGGCAGCCGGTCCAAGGAGCCCGCAGGTAAGCAGATGCCGGGGCAGCCGGAAACTCACGGGGTGCAGGGGGACAAGTCACCCGGAGAGAGCAGGCCGCTAGGGGACACTCCTCGGATGCGCTGGAAGGAGGGAGGGGGGATGGATGAGGGCCGCGGCTGCGTGGGACTAGGGTGCAACAGAAGGCCCAGATCAGAGCCCAAAGAGCCCCCAGGTGGTCGGGGACTGGGAGGGGCAACGTCCATCACTTGGAGTTGGGGGCTCTCAGGCTGTGAGGGAGGGGCCGGGCTCAGAAGGCAGTAAAGCCGGGGTTTCAGTGCCTGGGTGACCAGCATCCTCCCTTTCAGAGGGGATGCGGCCCTGCCCTAGGTGACGAGGACAGAGCCATCACTCCACGCCAGGCACAGGCACGCGCTGGGGACGTCGCATCCACCATCTCCTAATCCCTCCACATGTCCGCAGCCACCCTTCCTGTGATGGGACAAGTTAGGGGGATTGGATTGCCCAAGGTCACCCAGGGGCCAAGGCATGAGGCCAGGACTGGGCTCGGAGACTCCAGGGCCTGTGTTTGCATCCTGGAGACCCTCTGACCTTATGACTAGCGCTCCCACCTTGACTGGTGGCCCGAACCTCCCTCGTGCCTGCCCCCCACTCAGTCCACTACGTCCACGCTCTGGCGCAAGCCTTGTTTTCCAAGTCTAACTGTGCCTTTCTCACCCTCCCTGGCACCCACCTTCCAGACCCTTCCCTAACTCGTGTGCCAAGCCCTCACCTGCCCCCGTCCCTTTGTTCATGCCAGTCCCACACCCCCTGGATTGCTCTTCCTGCCTTCTCTGCCCGGCTCAGTGCATTGAGCCCGCCTGCAGCATGGCTTTCCCAGAGAGGCCTTCCCCCTCTGCCTCAGCCCTCTCTGCTGCTCCCATCAACCCGGTAGCCGGTGTGCACTTTCATCTTTGTAAGTCCGCTCACTCCGAATGGCAGCGCCGCTGCTCTAGAGGGAAGGGACCCTGTGGGGGGTGTTTTAGCATCCCCATTGCTAAAACACTGTCGGCACCGAGGAGATACTGGTTAGGCCAGTGGTTAAGTGAGTGAGTGACCCCTTCCCCCTTAGGACTCCTCATCTCTCCTAGTTACAAGGCCCAATTATCAACCTCCTTCCCGATTTCTCGGAAAACTGGCCAAGAAGACGCCCCCTGGACCCTTATCCCAAGATGCAAAAGGGTGAGAGTGAAGGTCTGACTCGAGTCTCATTTATGGCTCCGTCTCAGCTCACACCTGCTGCTCCATGAATGGGGGGGAGGCCGGGGGCCATCGGGCTGCTTTCTCAGGTTCACTGACCTTTAAATACCTTGTCCCGGTAGTCGCGAACCCTGATCCATGCATCTGGGGTGCACCTGGGCCCCCAAACAACATCATTGGGACCATGAGCCCTCTGTCACCCCGACGCCCAGAGTCCTCCAGAAAGGCCCCCTGGATTTTGTCCCAGAGCGTTCTGCATCCCATGCAGCGTGGGTGTCCTGGAAAGTTCTCAGGTGGTTACTGGTGCTGCATGAGAAGTGCACAACCTCCCTCAACCCGAGGCTGGAAATTTTCTGATGCTGACTAACAGAATAGCTTGTTCATTCTTGGAAAAACACAAGTGTTTCCTGGTCCCACTTGAAATGAATTAGATGAATTTAAGTGGGTTGATTTGCCAAGTTAACATGAATGTGTAGAACATAATTCTGAGTTCTCTCCTCAACGCAAACGCAAGGTCTTAACATTCCCCTTTCTTTTTATTATTCTAACTTGTATTTCTGCTTCTGTAGATTTGAAGGTTCACAAATGCTGCTTGTACCTCTCCCATAGCTCCCGGTGTTAGAAAGCCAAGGACGGGTGGCTGCCCCTTGCCCAGGGGATCTCAGCCAGGGCTTAGGACATTGTCTACACATTCATGACTCCCCATCTGGCCCCTTCAGAGTCTCCCATGGGCATGTGTAATAAGCATCTCAAAGTCAACATGCCCCCAACAGAACCCCGAGAACACCCCCAAACCCAGACTCGGTCCTTTAGCTGCCCTTTGCCGTGATGAAGGGCACCTTCCCCCAGTTGCTCAAGCTAGACCTTGAGTCACACTTGACTTTTTCTCCCATCGCCTTCAGTGCATCAGCGAGTCCCTTCTACTCGCGCTCCTAAAATCTAGCCAGACTGGTTGATGAGTTTTCTCCTAAAAGCCGGGTCTACCCAAAGCATAGAAAATGGCCCCATGAAGGAATAGGGTCTTTGCAGGTGTAGTCAAGGGCGTTTCTATTGGATTTGGGTGTTCTAAATCCAGTGGCTGGTGTCCTTCTAGGATACGGGGACACACCAAGAAGGCATGGGAAAAATGGAGGCAGAGGTCAAGGGTGGGGGGTCGCTAGCAACCCCGGAACCTAGAGAGGCGAGGCATGACTCTTCCCCAGAGTCCTCAGCAGGGACCTGGGGCTTGGGAGGTCCAGCCCCAAATACACACACACATCCTGCCACATTCTAGTTTGTTCTCCGCTCCCTTATCGTGCCCTCATGTGTTGACTGGCCCCCGGCCCACCCCACAAGCTTGGTGAGGAGACTCAGCTGGGCCAACCCCTGCCTCTTGCCCTGAGAGGAATATCACAACCTATTGGTCACACACATGAGGTGATCTGCAAGAAAGTTCGACCCCAGCTTACGCCGGTGTGTTACCCACTAGCGCTGTTGCGCCACATCCCTGGGTCCCTTCCGGGCACTCGGAATGCTAGGCACAGCCGCATAACTTGCTTTGGCCAGCGAGCTCTGAGAGGAGTCCTGTGCACTCTCCGCTTCCCCTTCCCACCGCGGGGTGACCATCCAAGTTCACGTTGCAGGAGACCCCCTAGCAGCCTGGGCCCCAGGGTAACTCCAGTGACTCGAGGCCTCTTGCTAACCTCTACTGCACACATGCTGTGAATGAAACACCAATGTATTGTGTGCAAACAGGGACATGGGGGGGATGCTTGTCACCACAGCACAACCTGCCCGATCCTGACTAGTGTCATGTTCTTCTCATATGAGAAGACTCCCCACATCCCACTCCCCCCACCCCTGATCCAGCAGCTGCCCAGCCACTGGCCTGAAAACATGCTTTGCGAAGATCACACAGCAACACTGAATGCCCGACACCCATGTGACCTGACCACAGGCGTATCTGGGACTGCTGCATGCTCTGTCTCCTTGCTACCTTTCTTCACTTGGGTTACGGGATGCCATGCCCTCCCGGGTTCCTCCCTACTGCTCTGCATGCTCCAGTACTGTCTCTCTCCATGCTCCAGTACTGTCTCTCTTGCTGGTCCCTCATCTCCCAGAGTCCCCCCCACGTCTTGGCGGCTTCATCAGTCTCCAGGTGTCTGGCACCAGCCGCGTGCTGGTGACTCCCAGCGTAGGTGTCTAATCCCTCCTGCTCCTCTGAACTCCAGCCTCTTGTTTTCACCCGCTCGCTTGACCACCACTTGCTGGACCCTCGACGTACTGCACTTGACACCCCCCAGCAGAGCTCCTGACCTTCCCCTCAAACGTGCGCCACCCAGTCTGTCCCCCCTTAATGTCCCTCCGTGACTACGATGAGCAGAGGTCAGAAAATCTGGAATGATCTTTCACACCTTCCTTTCTTTCCTGCCTCACACATTCCTTTTGTCAGCAGTCCTCATCAACTACACCCAGGAGCCCATCACTTCTCACCATCTCCCTGGCTACCTGCTTGCTCCAAGCTGCCTGGAGTAGGGATTATTCTGCTGGAAGGCCACTCCCCCAAGGAGGCCTTCCCAATCCACCCCATTTAAGGTTTTGAATGACACCTCACTAGGGCACACAGTCTCTCTCCACCTACTAGAATGTCCGCTTTCACAAGACTGTGATCTCAGTCTATTTCTTCTCTGCATTCCTAGCCCCCTAGAACAGGTGCTCAACCAACATTTGCTGGATAGATGGAGAACAGAGTAAACGAGGGAAAACAGCCCAATTTTTACCAAATGCTCAGCCATTTTATTGGTTCTCCTATACTGACTGGGGAAATTAAGTTAGAAGGTAGGCAGGCCACTATTGTTAAGACCCCAATAAACCACACAGAGGTCTTTGAAAGAAAGGCTTCTCCTCTGCCTATATTCTCTTCATTACAAATCATTTGCTTTCAAGGTCTAGTGCACCTCTGTATTGAAATCAGACTGTACTTTCGATTCAAGGCAACTTGTTCTTATTGTCCATAAATTAAGGGAGAAAAGGGAAATGCAGGGGCAAAGACCACATGTGTCCAGGAAGCCGATCGTGGCCCTATTTGGATATAAAACCTATGATGGCCAAGGGGGCAACTTCAGGCAGGATGGTGCGATTTGACCACACAGATGCTTTTGTTTCTAACGCAGGTCATCCTGACTCCCTGAGAAGGAGCTAAATCAGCACTTCAGCCCTGGAATGGAAGTCGGACACCTCCATGACTCTGATATGCGAGCTCTAGGGAAGGGGGCTCAGTGAGAGCCTGGGCTGGCTCTGAGGGACAAGAGGAGGGGTGGGGTCTAACGGGGGTGGGGGGCTCAGGTTGAGGAGCAAGACTATGACATTGACTTCTCTTTGGCGCAGCGCTTCCCACCATTCTCAATCACATGACTGCGTATTTCTGAGCACGAACTTGCAAGTTTCTTCCCTTTAGAAATGATGAAATACATGCATTCTAAAATCGTCTGCTATTTATAATCCATATCCCAAGAGCAGCATCTTAAAAGAATGAGATCTTCAGAAGTGGCACTTTTATTTCTATTTGTTCTTCTTCCCAATGACTCGTCTTTACTGCCCTCGAGGGACACGGACTCCATCTTGGCAACCACCGCATTAGATCAAAGTTCTCTGCAACTGGGCCCATGGGCGCTTTCCTAGCCAATGAAGGGAGCCTGAGCAGCTGGAGCTTTGTTCTAAGAGGGTTATTAACCTCCGCTGTCACCAGCCACACTCTCTCCTGCCAGGTGGGGACTTTGGAATTAAGAATAAGAGGACGTGGCAGAAGTCATCTGGGACCATTCCCATCCTTTCTCTTCATCTGAACATCCTTGGCCTTTTCCTCCCCCCTCTTCTGGACCTAAGTTCTGGCCAATAGGATGTAAGCATCAGTGAAGTTCACAGTTTCCTTAAAGGGAAAGATGCTTGCCCTCCCTTTCCCTCTTCCCTCTGGCTAAAATATGGCCATGAGGCCAAAAGCAAGACCCAGAGATGGCAGAGCAACAAGATACACAGAGCCAGGGCCCTTGCCACCTTGGCAGAGTTGTCTCAATCTTGTTTAGGCTCCTGTTACTCAATGTCTTGTTCACAGCTGAACTTTTATAACAGGATCTTAACACATGGGAGAAAATCCTGGAAAGGTCCCCCAGATAATGTGGGGTCAGGGACTTGTGTCTTAAAAAAAAAAAAAAAATCAACGTTTGAAGGCCTAACCGATGCTTAGCCCAGACGAGAAGGTTAAAACAAGACATGGCAACTGGCTTCTGACACCCCAAGGCCAGGAAAAGAGTGGTCTTGCTCTGGTGGTCCCAGATTACTTGTGGAATTGGGTAATGAACGAACAGATAAGACCTGATGTGTGGAAGTTTCAAGAAGGCATAGTTTGGTTCCAAAAATTAAAATCCTTTTGAACAATTGAGGTTAACAGGGATGAATGGGCAAAAAGTCATTTTTCACTGAGAAGCGACCATATGCCAGGCAAGGCAAGGTGTTAGGTGCTCAGAGTCCTGCTTCTGAGGCCTTCTGTCCAGTGTGAATTCCCCAGTACGCGTTCATTCCCCATGTACACCTTAACTCACAATCCTCCTCCTTTTCTCTCAGACCAAGTAGGCAAATGGTCAACAAGCACATGAGAAGATTCTCAACATCTTCGATCATTAGGGCAATGCAAACCGTAGCCATAACGAAACCCCGCTCCACGCGCCGCAGCACAGCTCAAGTAGAACCGACAGACAACAGCAAGTATGGACACGGATTTGGAAAAACAGGAACACTCCCGCATTACTGGTGGGACTGTGAAACGGGCTGCTTGGAGAACGGTCTGGCAGTTCCTCACGGGGCTAATCACAGCGTCTCTATAAACCAACTATTGTCACCTAGGAATATGCCCAGGAGAAGTGAAAATACATGTTCATACAAACTTTGCACACAAATACACATAGCGTTATTCCTACAAGCCAAACTCAAAAGCAGAAACAACCTACATGACCATAAGCAGATGAACATAAATGAAATGGGGTCAGACCATACAACGGCATGCGCGTCAGCCAAGAAGGAATGAAGCATGGACACAGGCTACAGCATGAGTGAACCATGAAAACGAGCTGAATGGAAGAAGCCGGATGCCGAAGGACAGATATGGTAGGATTCCATTAAATGGAATATCTTCAAGAAGCACAGAGAACCAATTGTTGGCCGCCAGGGGAAGGGGCGGGAGAGGGCTAGGGGGAGTGACAGGGAGCAAGCGTCAGGTGTCTTCCTGGACTAATGAAAACATTTTAAAATTAGATGGTGGTGTATGCACACGACGGTGTGGCCAGCTCCTGAAATATGCAGAGGTGGTTTCTAGTTTCTGTGATTCCCTCCAATAAAGGGATTTTTTAAAAAATCCCATAGCAGCCTTGTTGTCTAACGCTGTATCCAGGTGCACTATTATTTACTCGACATTTTCTTTTAAAGCTGCTTCAAGTTGTAAAAAGGAAATTTTATAGACTTCTGGGAAGACAGCGAAACAGGATCCTAAGCCGACTTCGTGCCACGGGCACACGGAGACAACGCCCCCATCAACACAACTCACCCAGAGAACGACTTGAAGACTAGCACAGTAGACTTTCCACAGTGAATCACAGGGAGGAGTCCGGACTGAAAAGGGCAGAGGGGCAGAGGACATAGATGGGAATAAACTCCCAGTGAGACTAACCACAAATGGGCGGGACACCACAAAGACAGAAAAGGGAGAGCAACAGACTCAACACCAGGTCCCCAGACAGGCAGGACCTACGCTGGGAAGGGTAGTCCCCATAACATGCGGCTTTGAAAACCAGTGGGGCTTAACTTTGTGAGTTTTCACAACTGGGAGGGCTTACCCTCTGGGTATTTTAAAAATCAGTGGGCTCTCCAGGAGAGCTGGAGGGTGATGGGAGGGGGGGGGCGGGAAATGACAGGGACTCAGTTAAGATTACTGATATGTTTAGAGAGAGAACATGCACTTGATCAGGGAGAGTGGGAAAGGGAGAGAGAATCTTGAGCACACTCCACACTGAGCTTAGAGCCCAACATGGGGCTCGATCCATGACCCTGAGATCACGACCTGAGCTGCAATCAAGAGTTGGAGGCTCAGCCGACTGGGCCACCCAGGCGCCCCTTTTCTGTTGTTGCTTTTTTGAGTTCCCGTCAACCAGCGTAACAATGAAGGTCAAGAACCAGCATAACAAAGAACCAGGCTGAGCCTGGAAGCAGGGGTTTGTGGCTGGGGTGCACGGGAAGGAGATTTATTTACTAATCTCAGCACGTGTGATGGAGGGACAGGGGTCTTTGGATTTCTCTGAGGATAAGAGAGCCAGCAGGCCCCATTTCTGCTCCCACCAACCCCAACCTGGACAGCCTGACACTTCCAAGAACCAGCACAAACGCAGCCCACCCACCTTGCTAACACTACATGCACCCCTTCCCTACACTCCCCTGCAGATCTGCCCCACCCACCCCACCCCACTCAGCAGGAGTCCCTCTCTAGTGGCTCCTTCAGCACCAGATCCTATAAGCAGCCCTGGCTGGGAACAGCATGATTCTGAAAAGACTCCTGCCCCCGGGAAAGGGGAAGACAAGGACACAGAGCAGGGCAGCCACACTGAGAGCTGGCATTGCAGACAAAGAGTTAGGCTCATTAGGGATGGGACCTCCAGCAGATGGATGGATGGGGGGCAGGTGTCTGGGCTGGCTGCTGGCACCCCCAACTACAAGCCCAGAGCAACCCCATACTGGCTACATAACAGCCCGGGGACCCAAATCTGCCCAATGCCTCAACAGAGTGGGCCACTGCAGGCGACTAGATTGAAGGCAAAATGCAGCTCGGCCATAACACTAAGGCACAAGCAATGTCTCAAGTGCCTTCAACTGGGGACCAGGGGACATTGTACCAAAGGACAGGACAGGATCACTTCTGAAGGTCAGGAGATGTAGGAGACTTTCCTAGCACAGAAACACAGACAAAGTGATGAGACAGAGGAATAGCTCCCAAGTGACAGGTGACAACAAACCTACAGGAAGTGCACTAAATAAAACAGATCAATAATACACCTGATTAAGAATTCAAACCTATGGTCTTAAAGATAACGGACTGAAGAGTAGGGAAGAGCTCAGTGAGACCTTGAATAGAAAGGAAATACCAAATAGAACCAATCAGAGATGAAGAACTCAGTAACTTAAATTAAAAAGACAGTAGATGGGGGAGATGAACCATGAGAGACTATGGACTCTGAAAAACAACCTGAGGGTTTTGAAGGGGCCGGGGGTGGGAGGTTGGGGGAGCCAGGTGGTGGGTATTAAGGAGGGCACGCATTGCATGGAGCACTGGGCGTGGTGCAAAAACTATGAATTCTGTTACGCTGAAAAGAAATAAAAAAGATAATAAAATATAAGAACACAGAAAAAATAAATAAATGAATTAATAAAAAAAAAAGTAGATGGAATCAAAAGACTCAAGGAAGAACCATGGGTCAGCAAAGGTGGAAGACAGAACGGAAAGCAACTAAGCTGAACAGCAAAAAGAAAAGAGAATACAAAATAAAAGATTAAGAGAACTACATGAACCCTTCAAGGGGAATAACATTCACAGTATAGGGGTCCCAGAAGGAGAGGAAATAATTCTCTTATTTGAAGAAATAGCAGCTGAAAACTTCTCTAACCTGGGGAAGAAAACCAATGTCAAGATCCAGGAGGTACAGGGAGACCCCAACAATATCGACCCACTAAGGTCTACACCAAGAAACACACTCACTAAAATGGCAAGGGGAAAAAAAAAGTGATAAGGTGAATTTTAAAAGCAGCAAAAGAAAACAGTTACATATAAGGGAAAGCCCATCGGGCTATCAGAGGACTGTTCAGCAGAATCTTTGTAGCTGAGAACGGAGTGGCAGGATATAGTCAAAGTTCTGAATGGCAAACCTGTAACCAAGAATGTTCTACAGAACAAGGCTACCCTTCAGAATGGGAGAGAAATCGTTTCCCAAACGAAAGTTAAAAGGAGTTCATCACTAAACCAATCCCACGAGCAACAAAGGGAATTGCTCGTGTGGAAAGAAGGCTGTACAAAGGAGTAAGACAATTAGCAGAGGAAAAAAATTCACAGATAAATGCAAACATAATATAGACTAATTGCTTACAAAACCAGTACATAGGTTAAAGCACAAAAGCAATTCACTCTATAAAAAAAAAAAAAAATCACTCACAGGATTTACAAAATGAAAGGATGTAAACTATGATGCAGTGAACATAAAATGTGCAGTGAGGGTGGGCATGGGTGGTAATAATTTAGTGCTTTTAGAATGGGTTCAAACTTGGGCAACCATCAGCTTAAAGACTAGAACATGCCTGAGATGTTGCATGGAAACCTAATGGTAAGCACAAATCAAAAGCCGGTAATAGTTACACAAAAATTAAAAGGGAACCCAGGCATATGAATGAAGAAAGCCACTGAACCATGAGGAAAGGAAGCAAGAGAGGAAAAGAACAGAGAAAAACCACTAAAACAACCATAAGACAAGTAACACAATAGCCACGAGTATGTGCCCATCAATCTGACTTTAAATACAAGGGGATTGAATGTGCTCACCAAAAGACATAGGGTTATGAACACTGGGGAGGGTATGTACTATGGTGAGTGCTGTGAAGTGTGTAAGCCTGACGATTCACAGACCTGTACCCCTGGGGCAAATAATATATGTTAATTTAAAATTTTTTAATTAAAAAAATTTTTTAAAAAGACATAGGGGGCACCTGGGTGGCTCAGTGGGTTAAGCCTCTATCTTCAGCTCAGGTCATGATCCCGGAGTCCTGGGATCAAGTCCCGCATCGGGCTCTCTGCTCGGCGGGGAGCCTGCTTCCTTCTCTCTCTCTTTCTCTCTCTCTCTCTCCCTCTGCCTACTTGTGATCTCTGTCAAATAAATAAAAAACATCTTTAAAAAAAATAAAATAAAAAGACATAGGGTGACTGCCTATATGCTGCCTACAGGAGACTCACTTCAGACCTAAAGACACGTGCAGACTGAGAACAAGGGGTTAAAAACTCATTTTTCATACAAACAGAAGCAAAAACAAAGCCGGGATAGCAATACTGAGATCAGAAAAAATAGACTTTAAAACAAGGACTAAAACAAGAGACAAAGAACGACAGTACATGATCATGAAGGAAACAATCCAACAAGTTCTAACCATGTAAACATGTATGCATCCAGCATGCGAGCACTTAAATACATAAAGCAACACTTGACCAAGGAAGAATAACAAAACAGTAGGACTCTTTCACATTGCGCTTCCATCAATGGATAGACCATCCAGACAGAGAAAACGAGGGCACAGGGACACGGAGCAACACACTGGCCCAGGTGCACAGAACATATTCAGAACATTCCATCCACAAACAGTGGTAGACATTCTTTTTGAGTGCATGTGGAACTTTCTCCAGAAGGGACCACATGGTAGGCCACCAAAGACACCTCAAGTTCAAGATTGAAATCATATCACATGTCTTTTCTGACAACGGTATGAGACCAGCAATTAGCCACAAGCAAAACACTAGGAAGGACACAAGTATGTGGAGGTTAATTAACATGATCGTAAGTGATGAACAGGTCAACCACTCTATGCTATTCCTCTCAAATTATTCCCAAAAAAGAGGAAAGAAAGCTTCCAAATTCATCCTAGGAGGCCAGCATTACCCTGATAACAAAACCAAATAAACACACTACACAGAAAAGCAAACCATAGGCCAGTAGCCGTGATGCACACAGATGGGAACGACTTCAAAAAAACCCAAAAAACCAAAATTAACAAACAAAAAACATTAGCAAACCAAATCCAACAATATGTTAAAAAAAAAAAAAAAAAGAAAAAAAATTCACCCCAACCAAGTGGGATTCCTTACAGGGATGCAAGTGTGTGGTTCAATATTCACAAATCAATGTGATATATCACATCACTACGTAAGGATTAAGAACCATATGATCATTTCAATAGATGCAGAAAAATCATTTCACAATAGCCGTTCGTGATAAAAACTTTCAACCAAGTGGCTTTGGAGGGAATATACCTCAACATAATGAAGTCCTTATAGGAAAAAATGCACTGCTAACATCATACTCAGAGGTGAGAAACAGAGCTTATCCTCTCATGTTTGGATGGAGACAAGGTGGTCTGTTCTCACTTTTATTCAACACAGTACTGGATTCCTAGCTGTAGCCATCAGGCAAGGAAAAGGGCTCCAAATGAGTAAAGAAGTAAAACTTCGGCTATTCGTGGACAACAGGATACCGCAGAGAGAGAACCCTACAGACCGCACCAAAAAAACCACAGCAGACAAGCCAGCCCAGTGAAGTCGAAGGCTACAGTGCCAGTACCCAGAAATCGGTAGCTTTCCGGTACAGTAATAAGGAAGTCACAGAGCAATCAGGAGAAGAGTCCCATTTACAATCGCAAAAAGGATTCAAATACCTAAGAGAAAACTAAAAGGTGAAAGATCTATACTTTCGAAACTGGAACACGGATGAAAGAAACCGAAGACGACACAAACAAATGGAAAGATCTCCCGTGCTCACGGTTGGGGAGGATATCAAAACATCCATACTCCCAAAGCAATCTACAGATTTAATGCAATCCCTATCAAAATACCACCAGTATTCCTCACAGAACTAGAACAAACAATCCTAAAACTCATATGGAACCACAGAAGAGCTTGAGTAGCCAAAGCAATCTTAAGAACAAAAAACCCAGGGACGCCTGGGTGGCTCAGTCTTTAAGCGTCTGCCTTTGGCTCAGGTCATGATCCCAGGGTCCTGGGATTGAGACGCGCATCAGGCTCCTTGTTCATCGGGAAGCCTGCTTCTCCCTCTCCTACTCCCCTTGCCTGTGTTTCCTCTCTCACGCTCTCTCTCTGTCAAATAAATAAATAATCTCAAAAAACAACAAAAAAAAATGTGGAGATATCACGATGCTAGACTTTAAGTTCTTAAAGATTTTATTTATTTGACAGATAGATCACAAGTAGGCAGAGAGGCAGGCAGAGAGAGAGGAAGGGAAGCAGACTCCCCGCTGAGTAGAGAGCCCGATGTGGGGCTCGATCCCAGGACCCCGAGATCATGACCTGAGCTGAAGGCAGAGGCTTTAACCCACTGAGCCACCCAGGCGCCCCAGACTTCAAGTTCTATTACAAAGCTGTAGTCCCTGAAACAGTATGGTACTGGCATGAGAACGGACACACGATCAGTGGAACAGAGCAGAGAGCCCAGAAATAAACCCAAGATTATAGGGTCAATTCATTTATGACAAAGGAGATAAGAACATACAATGGGAAAAAGGTTCTTCAGCAAACAGCGTTGGGAACCCCGGACAGCTACATGCGAAGGACTGAAACTGGACCACTTTCTTCCACCATGCGCAGAAATAAACCCAAAACGGGTTACAAAACTAAATGGGAGACCTGAAACCATAAAACTCCCAGAAGGGAACAATCATTTGCCATCACCCCCAGAAGCAGTTTTCTAGCTACAGGTCTTTACAGGCAAGTGAAACAAAAGCAAAATTAAACTGGACCAAAATGAAAAGGTTTTGGCTCCGTGAAGGGAACCATCCACAGAACAAGGCAACCTACTGAACAGGTGAAGATATTTGCAAATAATATATCCAGTAAGGGGTTAATATCCAAAGTACACAAAGAGATTACACAACTCAACATCAAAAAATTAAATTAAAACAAAAACAAAAACAAAAAAACGGCTGAGGACCGGAATAGACATTTCTCCAAAGACGACATCCAGAGGGCCAACAGACCCATGGAAAGATGCTCAACATAAATAATTTCCAGGGAAATGCAAATCAAAACGAGATACGACATTGGTATCAACAAGACCTCTAACTGTTG
Source organism: Mellivora capensis (assembly GCA_004024625.1). NCBI lineage: Eukaryota > Metazoa > Chordata > Mammalia > Carnivora > Mustelidae > Mellivora > Mellivora capensis. The sequence continues at coordinate 130,508 of PISX010002064.1, read as the reverse complement.
GGGGCAACTGGGAGAAAAAGGAACACTATTGCACTACTGCTAGGCATGCTGGCTGGTGTGGCCACCATAGCAGACAGTGTGGAGGCTCTTCTCGAAGAGCCCAACCAAATGACTGTATGATCCAGTAATCGCACTATGAGGTCCCCAAAGAAAACAGAAACATTAGTTCAAAAAGATAATGTGCACCCTTACATTTACTATGGCATTATATACAAGAGCCAAGATACGGAGGCAACCCAAGCATCCACTAACAGATGAATAAAAAATACAGAATGGAATCTTCCTCAGCCATAAAAAAACGAAACCCTGCCACATGCAACATGGATAGACCTCTAGGCATACTGGTAAGTGACATACGACAGAAAGACATTCTATGAGGATTCACTCCTCCTATGTGGCATTTAGGAAACAGAACAAAAGAACTTAAGACACAGAGAGAAACAAAAAAGAAATAAAAAACACAGACTGTTAAATACAGAGAACAAATTGGAGGTGACCAGAGCGGGGGTGGGCGGGGAGAGGGGTGAAGATTACACGTGCAGGAAGCACTGAGAAGTATTGGGAATTGTAGAATCCTGTTGTACCCCTGAAACTAGCAATGACACGGTATGTTAACTACACTTGCGTCAAAGAAGTTACCCAGACCCAAGCAGAGAGCAAAAGCCGCCTCGGTGACCCATGCGAGAGCGTCGGTGTAAACCCGTGCAGCGAGAGCGTCGGTGTAAACCCGTGCAGCGAGAGCGTCGGTGTAAACCCGTGCAGCGAGAGCGTCGGTGTAAACCCGTGCAGCGAGAGCGTCGGTGTAAACCGTGCAGCGAGAGCGTCAGGACAACAGAGGCAAGCAGGGGTTCCGCTCTCAGGAACTGCTCAGGCTGAAACGTACACGTAACTCACAAGGAAATTCGTGATTTATGTCTCTCTCTCAAAAAAAAAAAAAAAAAAAAAAAGACTAAATTAAACTGAAAGCTAGCCAAAGGAAGGAAACAAGAATGGAAATCAGTGAAATGCAAAAACATACTGGCCAAAGGTTTGCAAGTTGATTCTTTGAACAAGTATACGTTGATATGCCATTAGCTCGGAAGGATTAAAAAATCTGGAGGGAATGATATTACAAATGAAAGGACATCACCACAGTCTTATAGACATTAAAAAGAATTTTATGAACCATTATTTCAGTTAAGTTTGACAAGTTTTTAGAAGTCTATAAATCTCTGGAAAGAAATGAATTACCAAAAGTGACCAGGAGGAAATGGGTGATCTGAGCAGTTCTGAGTCTATTAAAATAATTGAGTTCATAATTTAAAAGCAGCCCACAAAAAAACCCACAAAAACCCAAAACCCTCCATTCAGAGAGGGCTTCACTGGTCAATTTTATCCATCATATAAGGAGTTTCATCAAACAGTAGGAATGCTACACCAACTCTTCCAAAAAAGAATATTCCCGGGGTGCCTGGGTGACTCAGTGGGTTAAAATCTCTGCCTTCAACTCAGGTCATGTTCTCGGGGTCCTGGGATCGAGCCCCGCATCGGGCTCTCTGCTCAGCGGGGAGCCTGCCTCCCCCCACCCCCCGCCTACTGGTGATCTCTGTCAAATAAATAAATAAATAAAATCTTAAAAAAAAAAAAAAAGAAGTTATCTCCCTATTAAAAATATATATATATTCCCAACTCATCTTAAGAGGCCAGCATCATTCCCACACAAAACAAAACAAGGACATTACAAGAAACAAACCACAGACCATTACTGCTCATGAACATATACACAAACATTCCCAATGAAATATTGAGAACATTAAATCTGGCAATCAGATGAAGTTTGACTCGGGAATGCAATATTGGTTTAAAATCTGAAAATTCACACAATTCACCATGTTACGGAGATAAAGAAGTAAGACCATGCAATGAGGCCAATAGATGCAGAAGAAAACTTCGAAAAAAGTCAGCACACACTTAGGACAACTTTCAGAAATCCTGGTAAAGTGTGTCCCCACAAAAAACCTACAGATACCATCTTAGCAGTGAAAGTGCCCCTTCAAATTGGGAACAAGGAATGCTGTGGCCAGTTGTATTTAATATTTTGATGGAGATATCAGCCAATGTAATAAAAAGATAAACACAAAGTCAGAAAAATTAGCAAGGCTAAAACTGTGTGTTACAACACTATGTAAAAAAATCCCAAGCCATGAACCAAAAACAAAGCCTGATTAAAGCTAATGAGCAAATTTAGCAATGTTGCAATAGACTTTTTTGTCAACACACAAAAATCCATTTACTTTTATTTCAGCAGCGAAAAGTTGGAAAATGAAACTGAGTACCATTTACAACAGCATCAACAAACAAAATACTCAGGGGCACCTAGGTAGGTTAAACGTCCCACCTCAGTGGGTTAAGCGTCCGCCTTCAGCTCCGGTCATGATCTCAGGGTCCTGGAATCGAGTCCCGCATCCGGCTCCTTGCACAGCAGGGAGCCTGCTTCTCCTTCTGCCTACTCTGCCTGCCACTCTCCCTTCTTGTGCATGCTCTCAAATAAAGTCTTAAAAAAACAACTCAGGTAAATTTCAACAAATAGGAGAAACCTTACTAAAAATTAGAAAACATCAATCACCAGAGAACATCTAAATGAAGAGATGTGTTACATTCATGGATTGGAGAAGTCAATGTTAAGATGTCAATTCCTCCTCAAATTCACCTTCAGACTTAATCTCAAAACCTTCAACATTTTATTGTGGAAACTGACAAGTTTTATATGAACATACAGAAACAATCCAAACCATTTTGGAAAGTATGATTTTGACAGAGACCAACAGGAGGTCAATGGAATAGAATACCAAGCCTTAAAGTAGACCCACACTTACAAAATAAAGTTTCAAAAAAAAAAAAAGAGTTGCCACACAATTATGGAAAGTTGAGTGATTCTCGAACACCTAGATGTTTGTATCAAACAAAAGTGAACTTTGAGTCATACATCATTTCATACACAAAAGTTAGAGTAAGATGGATCAAAGACCATCTAGAGAGATTCCAAAAAAACCACAGGAACAAGGTGCCTGGCTGGCTCAGAGGTAGAGCTTGTGAGTCATGATCTCTCAGGGTCGTGGGTTCAAACCCCATGTTGGGCATGGAGCCTACTTTGTGAAAACCACAGGAACATACCTTCATCATCTTCAGATAGCCAAGGCTGTAGACAAGGGGCAGAAAGAAATAATCACTGAAGTTTGATACAGTATATTTTAACATCTTACCAGTAATAACATCCATACATCAAAAGACATCAGTAAGAAAAGGGTAAGCCCCTAACCAGAACAGAAAGTCCTAACGCATGTAACGGACCAAGGACTTTCATCCATGGTATGTGAACAAATATTACATCTGAATAAAAAAAGAGAAAGAAAAAAAAGAAAAAAAAGACCTAAAGGATTCTTTACAGAAGATCTAAGGTCCACTAAGCACATGGGAAAGCACTTAAGATAATTAAGTATCAGGGGAAAGTAATTTAAAGTCAATGAGCTACCACCGTGCACCCCTCAAAAGGCTGAATTCAAGACGGTAACTGTCATATGCTAGCAGGGACGGGGAGCAGGTGCAAAAAAGGATCCTAGCAGAAACCTTCTCTAGGACCAGAGATCCGCTCCAAGACGAAACTATGTATCCAGAGTGCTTGCAGCACTGTTACTCTTACCAGCCCAAACCCCAGAACATAAACAAACTGGTAAGTTACGTTCAAACACTGCAAGCCTCCAGCCATAAGAATGGGTTGCCCATACCCTGCGCAGTGGGGAGTCTGCTTCTCCCTCTGCTTGTCACTCTAGTCTTATCCTCTCTAAAATTAAAAAAAAAAAAATCTTCAAAAGCATGATGGATTGCCCGTAAATCGAACGACAGGACCTCAGCAAACTACAGCAGGGAAAGGGCTGGACTCCGACCAGGATACACTGTTAGGTTCCATCACACGCGGCTCCAGAGGACACAAAACCAACCTACAGAGAAAGGTGTCTGCACGGTAGCAGCCCCTTGGGCAGGGAGGTGAAGAGCATGAGCCATCTCCGGGGCATAAAGACATTTGTGGCTCGGTAGGGGTGTGGGTCATACAGAGGCAGGCATAGGGACGTCCTTGAACCAGAGGCTTAAAGATCTGTGCATTTCCTCATGTGCAGGTGTCTCAGTTGTAAAGACTTGTGATTTTTAAAGTCAATATTGTTGTCACTCCTAAAATTTCGGGTCGTCTTGAGCAGAAATTCCTGCACAAAGCGTGACAGAGACTAGACTCCTCGTCCCCATTGCGGCAGGTCACACTCACTGAGCACTATGCACGAGGCACGCTTCTAAGTGCTTTAGGTAAATTAACCACCCAATATCCTCAAGCGGTCTTTGTAATACTTCTACGGACGGAAAAAGCTGAGCCCCACACTGTCACTGACAGCCTGGGAGTCCCTTAACATGGCCCTTCAGGTAGAGACGGTGATTCTGCTTCCTGGGGTGACACGGCTTTGCCACTGACAAGGTGAGGTCATTTTCCATTTTAGATCAAGTTCATGCATGAAGGCTATAGACTTACAGCTGATCAAGCCTAGACAGAAATCCAGGTTTTCTGGAGCCCGTGCTGGGCTGGACCCCAGGGGAGAGGGAGAGGTCAGGACCCCGTGCTTGCTGCCTCCTGCCTGCAGACCTTAGGGGCCACGTTGGGGTCCTGCTGAGTCTTCCCACAACCTCACCCAGCCCAGGATGGGCCAACTCCAGCCAGAAGGAATTTAGGAGAACCCTCAAGTGGGGTGATCTTGATACGTCAATTTCCCGTTTCTCTCTGGGAAGAGATGAATTACGAACAGAGACCTATGTTTTTAACCACGTTACATCAACGGCCACGTCCACTGCTACATGTGGGCAAAAATCAGAACCACAGTGCTTTCGGGTCCCCGTTTGTATAGGTGCAGGACAGGCTTGCTTTCTACATTTCTGCTGCAGATTAGGGGGAAACCTGATCTCTCCCTACCCCACACACATGGAGAGCTTTGGGTGCCCGTAACCGGTCTCTGTGCAAACGAGCAGAATACCTCCCTTGGGCAGAGGCAGCCCAGCCTCCCCCATCCCAACACACATGCACAAGCTTGGCAAGTAGGACACAGGCTCCATTTCCCACCTGCCACACCACAGCATCCTGGGGCCACGTGTCATCTCCCCAACCACACAGGGCAACCCTTAGAGGCGCCCCCGATTTCCATCCAAGGGAAGCTAATGAAAAGGATCAGGACTCCGTCTCCCATCCAGAACTCAGCTACGGGAGGCAAGTCTCTTTGAAACTGCACCTCTAGTGGCGCCAGGGTGGCTCAGTGGGTTAAGCCTCTGCCTTCGGCTCAGGTCATGATCCCAGGGTCCTGGAATCAAGCCCCACATCGGGCTCTCTGCTCGGCAGGGAGCCTGTTCCCGCCCCGCCTGCCTCTCTGCCTACTTGTGATCTCGCTGCCAAATAAATAAAATCTTTAAAAAAAAGAAAGATAGAAACTGTACCTCTAGTAAGACCCCTGCATAGACAACAAAGAATCCCCTTCAGACTAAGGGCTACGGGTGGCTGTGGGGTAGCAGGAATGAGGGCTAACTGGTCCCTCTCCAGCTGTCCTGGCACTCCATCCCTCTTTGCCCAGGATCCTCAAGGGGACATCAACCTCAAGCAGAGGAGCTGGCCTTGGTTTCGTGGGGTTGTCAGATGTGGGATGGCTTAACTTGGGGACCTTCTCCCTTCAGCCCCACCCACAAGAGGCCGACCTGATCCTGCCCATCTTCCCTGGTTCAACTAACTCAGTTTAAACACACACACACACACACACACATACACACACAATTTTAAAAATCTCTCCACAGGAGAACAAGGGAGACTCCGTAAGCATGTGTCCAGGGTCCCAGAGCGAATGGATCCAACTGCAAACCCAGGGCCGCCCGGGGCTCATGGGGCTCTCTTCCCATGTGCTCACCACGCGTGGAATCCGAGCCAGGAAGATGCTCTAAATGTCCACACCACGTAAGAGTGTGGTACTGCTGACTCAGCCCAAAACGTGCCTCCAGGGAACCCACACTAAAATGAGCCATCTTGGGCAGGCCAGGAGGGAAAAAAAGGTCTGGTAACAAACTGTGATGGGCTGACCAGTGGTTCTTGAGGATTTCCACGTCCTAATCCCTGAACACAGGGATAGGTCCTGCCACATGGCAAGGGACGGGTAAGTGTGCAGACGGAATTAGAGCTGATTGGAGAGGGGCCCAGCATAATCCCGGGGTCCTTCTGAGCCGAAGAGGGAGTCAGAAGGGGACAGAGGTGTCCTATGAGGATTCTACCTGCTGGTGTGAGCTGTGGAAGAGGACAGGCCACAAGGCAAGGAATACAGATGGCTTCTAGAAGTGGGGAAAGGCAAGGAAACAAGTTCCTGCCCCCCCACCACCACCCCTGGGCCTTAAGAACACAGCCCTGCCAGCACCTGGATTTTTAGCTTGGTGAGACCTCATTTCAAGTGTCTGAGAAACAGAACTGTAGGATAGAGTTTGTATCGCTCTAAGCCACTAGGTCTGCTGGGGGGTTGTTCCAGCAGCAACAGGACACAAACACGCCCTGAGCCTGGCCTGGCCCCAGGTGCTGAGTGTGAGGGGAACACAAGATACCAGAAGTCCTGCGGGAGAAGGCAGGGCAGCATCAGGGGGACTTCCTGGAGGTGGCAGCGTCTGAGCTAAAGCTGAGCAAGCCACAGGAGGGACTGTGGTTTGTACATCTTCCTGGGGAGCCAAGCCAGCACACGGTGCTTGGAGAAGGGCCTGCAGTCAGTCCTCCACAGCTGGGAGAGAGCAGCAGGCCCAGGCAGCAGTGGGGCACAAAATAAAGGTCTTGCTTGGACTTTGTTCCCAAGTGGTAGGGGAAGAGGGGGGGGGTGGGGGGAGAGAGAGAGAGAATGTGTGTGTATGGGGGGGAGGTGAGGTATAGTTGGGTGACCCACAGTGCCTTCCCATCTGCCTTAGGAGCCCCCCTTCCCTGGCCCCGCCATGAGGGGCACAGGGGAGGGGGCCCTGAGGCAGGCAGGCCACCTAAGAGGCCGCTGCAGCATCGGAGCAGAAGAGGACAGGCCTGAACAAGGGCTCTGGCAGAGGGAGATGCTCACAGATGGACTCGGGGACAGGCACAGTGACCGCTGTAGGTGGGGTCTGGTTCCAGGTATTGGACACTCCCTCTGCTCACTTCTTGACCGTGTCCTACCCTGAGTCTTCAAAAGCCGCTCTGTCCTCCTTGAAGCACACGTGCGCGTCCCGGGCCCCAGAGGAACACTGAGCGGGGCACAGGGGTTGTCATTTACCATCTGCTGAGCAGGCGCCGGCGGGAGAGGACGTGCGTTAACGAGGAGGGATGCGGGAGAGGGAGACAACGACCACCATCTGCTCGGCGGCTTTGGGGGAAGGGGGGACAAGGACGAGGACATGGAAGCAGTGACCCCAATTTAGTTCCAAATATAGCTGTCTTGAGGTTGTCCTTGGTGATGCCCTTGGCTGACAGCTTGTGGTTCCCACCTACGCAGGGGCCCTGGGCCTTCTCGCCAAGCAGGACCCACCTGCCATAGCCCATCTACATTGGGCGGCTGTGGGAGGGCTGGCTCCCAGGCAAGGACCTTGATCCAGCAGGGGTATGACCGTGGGACGAGAAGGCTGCTGGCTGTGACAGTAGGTACAGGGGAAAGGAGGGAAGGCGGAGAAGCTGACTCCAGGACAAATGGGTTTAGCGTGGGGGTCCTTCACCTTCTAAGCAAGACAGAGACCATTTCCAGGCACATTCGGGAGTAGAGGGGGAGGAAAGGCTTCATGTAGCTCAACATGGTGTCAGTTAACCTTCTTAGGAAGACGAGATGAGTCACAAAAACCCCGCGAGGGGAGTCATTCTAGTACGGCCATTTGATAGGTAGGGAAACGGAGGCCCAGGTAGGTTAAGAGGCCAAGGGTATTCTAAACAAACCTAGACTCAAGTTCTGGTCTATGGCTCATGCGTGTTCATCCTCCCCTTCTTGGGCTGGGGTGACGGGTCTATGACCACCCTCAAGGGCATCCTCTCCCCCAACCCTGAGGCCACAGTAATGAATCTGCAGTGGACGCAGCTGGTCCATTGAAACTGTTCCAGCTCTGACTAAGCCAAGAGCCCAGATCCCAGCTCAGAAAGAGATGGTCATCAGCCGGGGTTGGCAAGCATCTCCCCTGTAAGGGCCAGTCTGGTCACGTTCTGGGTGTCACGGGACAGATCTTCAATTCAACTACTCACGTGAGGTGCCCAGGCAGGACCGTTAAAATCAAAATTTAAGAAACAGGAAGCCAGCCAGATTTGGGACCCAGGTTAAAGTTTGCTGACCCTGCACACACTAGAAACAATTTACTAGAAGACGACCGTAGAGGCTGGGGGTGGAAATTAGATCCCAGAGAAGAAGGTTCACATGCTTCTTCCTTCAAGACAAGGAATGAACTCCGAAGGCAGGAGAATAAGGTTCTCTGCCTTTAATGTGGGGTCTCCTGCTGGTCAGGTACCTTTAAGTTCATCAGCTGTGATCCTCAAAAATCACTCAGGAAGGTTTTAGCTCCTTTTTCCAAGTTAGGGGGAAAAAAAGATGCTCAGAAGGAAGGTGCCCACAGCCACGCAGCACTGAGACAGCCCTCCAAGGTCCCTGCTGGCCAGTCAGGGCACAGACCCACAAGGGGACACGAGGCAGTCTGGGTTGCCTGCTGACCACATCAGCCCAGGAAGAAGGTAAGAGGAGAAAAAACAGGAGAGCTCATGCTGAGCCCATAGGAAGCCTCTGGAGATGTAGGGAGGGTTGTGTGGGGTACTCTGACTTTCCCAACATGGGATGGGGTTGGGAAAAAAAATCTGACCTAGGTTTTAAGGGGCAAAGAGACTTCCAACTGACTTCAGGGACTACGCCAAAATATTTAAGATTGATAAGGGCAGGAGACAAGGAAGGTCACGCTCCCAAGGAGAACAGGGTAGACCAGATGTTAATTCTGTAACCCAACAGGGACTAGGGTGCCTTTGCCCTCGCCCTCAAGGACGGAGAGACAGGAGGCCCGTTTTCTTCCCACAACCTGCACCAGCACTTGCTTGATCCCAAACCTTCCTATGGCCACAGAGTCTGGTGTCCGCTGTCCAAGGAGGGAATTCAAAGCAGTGTGGGGCCTCAGGAGCAGAGCTGCAAGCAGGCTTACCGGTTTCCTCCTGGGGCAGGCACGAGGGTCGCCGCAGGTGGGGAAATACCAGTTTGGAGCTTCAGAGAACCCAGCTTCTGACTGTGCCCGCATGTGTCACTGTAGGTCCTAGGCTCCTGGTCTCATCCAAGGCCACCCCGCCCCCACGACGTGCTCACATGGCCCATCCCCCGTGCGGCACACTCCTGGGCACCCTTCTTCGGACACCAGTGGTGCTGATCGGAGCCACACCCGCAAGCCCTCACTTAGCCTGAGTTCCCTCCTTCCAGGCATCTCCAAATACAGCCCCACTGAGAATTAGGACTTCACCCTGGAGTTTGTGTTGGGGGTGGGCGTGGCGGTGGGGGGGTGGAGACGGTTCAGTCCACAGCACATAGATTCACCGATGCATCACTACCCTCCAGGGAGGTCTAGGATTTTTTTTTTTTTTAAAGATTTTTATTTATTTATTTTACAGAGAGAAAGATCACAAGCAGGCAGAGAGGCAGGCAGGCAGAGAGAGGGAAGCAGGCTCCCTGCTGAGCAGAGAGCCCGATGATGCGGGGCTCGATCCCAGGACCCTGAGATCATGACCTGAGCTGAAGGCAGAGGCTTTAACCCACTGAGCCACCCAGGTGCCCCTAGGATTTATTTTATGTTTCACAGACATGGAACCCGAGGCTTCAGGTACGCAGCGGGTCCCAAGCCTGTGCTCCTGACCGTGGGGTGATCCCGCCTTTCCCAGGCACCCGGCCGCTTCCTGTCAGTGGACTGCTGTGCCCGCAGCGTCCCTCGTCCCGTCCCGGCAGAGGGGAGCTGAAGAGGTTCAGTGAATCCACCGCATGGCGATCACCAGCGGAGTTGACCTTAGGTCATTTGTCCCACAAAAAACAAAGGCCAGAACAAAGGTCTCAAAGGAAATGAAGGAATGAGGAAGGAAGAGAAGAAATTAGAATGGGCCTTAGGACAGATGGTTTTCCCGAGAAACTAGGAAAACAATTTAACCCTGCAATAAACAGAGGGCTGTGAGATCCACGTGAGAACTAACCTTCCACTCAACGAGACTGAATTAGTAGCTTTAAAATGGGCTCCAGCAGCATTTTGTCGAAGTTAGGACCCTTACAAAGGTTCACGCTACCACGGTTCTTCAGACTTGTGCGGGATGCGCAGCCAATGTATCAAGAATAAGAAGCAGAAATAAGTGGAAACAGATGCAAAACTATGGATCACAGAACACAAAGTATTTCCTAGAAAACTAAGAAGAATGGACCCACCGTTTGTAAATCAGAGCAAAGTGGGCAAACAGTAGACACACATAAAGGATGTAATGGGAAATTTAAAAAGTCGGAGAGCAACAAAACTTTATAAAAAAGGAGGTTGAGCATACCTCTTTCCTGATTCACAAGAGACTCATTAACAGGATGTTGCAAGTTCATGAAATAGACTTTTATAAAAATGTCAATGTCATGTAGTCCCTTGTCTAAGCCCCAGTAAGAGTCTTCATAGAGTTTGACAAGATTACTCTGAAATTCAAAACGAGAGCTGGGACCATTGTGGGAAAATCAGATGAGACTTGTCTCACTAGTTAGCCGAAATGAATTACAAAGCCCTGGGACACCGGAGCAGAAATTAACATGCCCGTGAAGGACCATCCAGACCCAGGTAGAGAAGGGGGTTTATCATGTTAAAGGACAGACCTCCCATAGAGAACCGTGCATGGTTCCTACCGGGACGACTGGCTGTACATGTACAACAACAACAACAATAAAACCCAACGAAGGTTGGAGCCCTACTTCATGACCCACCGTCATGAAATTTTAGTAAAAATTTCAGTAAAATGTAAATTTTAGTAAAAATCAAAACTATTAAATTATTACTATAGAGTATGAACAAACGTTTGACGTGGGGGTTTTTAAAGGGCTTTGCCAAGTAAGAGGTTTTCAAAGCCATGAAAGACGACTGGTGAATGTGAGTAATACTAGGACATTAGGGTTCCACGTAAGAAAAGCAAAGTTCAGGGTGGCTGGGTGACACAATTAGGAGAGGGTGCCACTTGGGATTTTGCTCATGATCTCCAGGTTGTGAGATCTGACCCCACCCCCAGCATCGGTCAGTGCTGGGCATGGAGCCTGCGAAAGATTCTTTCTCTCTCCCTAAATATATAAAAAAATAAAGGTTCAGGGGCACCTGGCTGACTCAGTCAGCAGGGTGTGGGACTCTGGGTCTCTGGGTTTGAGTTCAAGCCCCACACTGGGTATAGACATTAAAAATAAAACCTTAAGGGGTGCCTGGGTGGCTCAGTCGGTTAAGCCTCTGCCTTGGGCTCAGGTCATGATCTCGGGGTCCTGGGATCGAGCCCCACATCGGGTTCTCTGCTCAGTGGGGAGTCAGCTTCTCCCTCTCCTGCTCCCTCTGTACCTCCCCCCCACCCCTTCCCCCCACTTGTGCTTTCTAATAAAATCTTACTATCTTACAAAGTTAAAACAAACAAACACACACCAAGTTCAAAGGCAAGCAACTTGCCAGGAGATATTACACATGTGACATGCCATCTAGAACAATTATACATAGATTCACTTGAGGGGGCAAAAACCTTTTGTGGTAAAAGATAAGCCACAAGGAAAGTGGGTAGTGGTGATAAATGTGCAATTCAGAGAGGAAGGACAAGTACCCAGTGATCGTATGCAAAGGCGTTCAACCGACTTGGCCATCAGAGAAATGCAAAAGGAAATAAAGAAATATTTCTACCTATGAAATTACCAAGACCTTGGGACGCCTGGGTGGCTCAGTTGGTTAAGCAGCTGCCTTTGGCTCAGGTCATGATCCCGGCGTCCTGGGATCGAGTCCCACATCGGGCTCCTTGCTTGGCAGGGAGCCTGCTTCTCCCTCTGCCTCTGCCTGCTCGTTCTCTGTCCCTCTCTCTCTGACAAATAAATAAATTAAAAAAAAAAGAACATTCTTTAAAAAAAAAAAAAAATTACCAAGACCTGAAATGCAGTACTTCACGTGCATGGCTGGTCAGAAATTGCCAGAACCTATTCCGGAGACGATGTCGGCAGTAATCTACCTGCCTACCTTGGATGGAGAGATTCTACTTTTCCCCGTCCTCTCCCCACCCCAGCCCCCAGGAAAATCATTTGCCCTCGTTGGCAAGAAAGCCTGAACACGGAGTTCACCACAAAAATCAGCAGGCAAAACTCATGATGTATTTTATGGTGACATCACACACACACACACACACACACACACACACCAGCAGGCAACACAAATGCCCAGGGCTTGGCAAACAGCTGGATAAACCTCGGGGATCTGTGCCATTATCTACAGCGGAGCAGCTGGAAAGAAGGAAAGTAGGGGTAATGGCATCCCTCTGACACAAGTGGTTAGAAAAAAATTGAATGGGGGCGCCTGGGTGGCTCAGTGGGTTAAAGCCTCTGCCTTCGGCTCAGGTCATGATCTCAGGGTCCTGGGATCGAGCCCCACATCGGGCTCTCTGCTCAGCGGAGAGCCTGCTTCCCCCCCCACCGCCCCCTTCTCTCTGCCTGCCTCTCTGCCTACTTGTGATCTCTCTCTCTGTTAATAGATAAAATAAAAAAATCTTTTTAAAAAATTGAATGATATATGATGGTATTGTTGACACCAAAACCAGGAACAGTCTTTTCTAAGGGTACTGATATTCATGTGCAGAAAAAGGTCTGGAACGGGACACACTTAACCAGGGACAGAGGAGGGAAAGGAGGGAGGTCCGGAGAGCGGCTAGCGGTCAGGGGGAACTTTCTAACATCTAGGTTATAAAGCATGTCGGTGCCTAAAAGGATTGAGAAGAACTCACACTAGGTCAGTAAATGTAAGACCTTGACAAAAACCTTCAGAAATACCTACTTCCATCCTAAGAGAATGGGCAAGGGATGGGAGCAGGGAACCCGACTGTGAGATGCCCCAGGTGGGGTCTTGCCTCATCCCAGTAAAGCAACGTCAGGAGTAGAACGTTCTGCTTGTGCAAGTTCATGATCGGAGAAAGTGCCATTTCTCCTGGTCCCCAGGGACATGGCATGTGGTCAGTCACTCCATATTCAGCATTTCCATATTCAGGTCCCAACCCCACTACTTCTAAACTGGCGATCTTTGGGCAAACCATTGGATATCGCGGAGTCTATGATTTCTTTATACACAAAAAGGGCATGTGATGCTACCCACTCTTTCTGGGTCTTTGTCTGATGGAGTCAGACAAAACATACGCAGAACTACTCTAAAGCCTACAAAAAACTTAAGATCTACAACAGTGATTCCCTCCCCAACTCTCTCTCTCTCTCTCTCCCCCCATCTCTCTCCCCACCCCACCCAGGATAATGTACTTATTGAGAACTTTAAGACACGGTTACAGTATTTCCTCTCCCTTCCCCCCAAATTTCTCATCCATTCAGTACCTCACACCACATTCTCAAAGCCCAGATGAAATAATCCAATCACATCAAAATGAAATCATAAAAAGACCCAAATCCAAACAGTATCATTCCTAGACAAAAAGGGGTTCCATCCCACGGTATTTTCTTATTTTAAAGATTTTATTTATTTGACACAGAGAGAGAGAGATCACAAGTAGGCAGAGAAGCAGGCAGAGAGAGAAAGGGAAGCAGGCTCCCTGCTGAGCAGAGAGCCCGATGCGGGACTCGATCCCAGGACCCTGAGATCATGACCTGAGCCAAAGGCAGAGGCTTTAACCCACTGAGCCACCCAGGCGCCCCAATCCCACGGTATTTGATCAAACAAAAATTTTAAATTTCTTCACATCAGTATAAGCAAAAAATAAGGCAGGCCACAAATCTCAAAAGCAAAAGGCCGCACATTTAATACAGAAGGACCTTCCACAAACCAGTGTGAAAAACAGAAATTCTCTACCAGAAAAACAGGTGCCAGAATTCTAAGCCAGTAATCCCAGGAAAATGAAAAAATGAAAAATCAAGGAAAAAAAAAAATAAAACAAATGAGCTACTTTTTTGGCTGCCATATTGGCCAAAATGAAAATACCAGAAATACTTAATGCAGCCAAAAATCTAGCAGGACAGACCTCCAGAGCAATGCCATTTGGGGAGATACCTGCCAGCCACACACGTAATTTCACACTTCCCAGGATCTGTGTTAAAGGCAAAAATAACCAAGTGAAAATTTAATATCTTTAACCCAATATATCGGAAGTGTTATTTTAACTCGTCATAAAATTAAGATACGTTCCTTTTTTTTTTTTTTTTTGAAAGTCAGTACTTCTTTGCAATTTGGTATTTTCGACTTCCAGCATCCCTCAATCCAGATGCTAGATTTTGTTGGAAGGTTTTTACATTTCCAAAGATTTTCCCTTGAAAAAAGCAGATTCCCATACCCACTTTGTCCCCAGAGTATTTAACTTTTCCAAGAATTCTAGATGAATTAAAATTCAAACCATTGCTTGGTTTGAACTAGTCGCCTTTCCAGAGCCTGAGCGCCAGGCATGGCTGGGGGCAGTCACCCTGAGCAGCACCGTCCTGGCTTTTGGGAAGAAGTCGGCCTGACTAGCTTCCTGTCCTTGCAGCTGGGAGGGGCATCTCTTGGCTCCGCCTCCTGAAACTGCTCACCGGGACACCTAACTGGATCCTTCAAGTATTTCAAGACCTGCCCTCCCACAAAGGTACCTTCCACTCCCGGTGCCCAGGACGATCTGTCCCATTGTCCTTATCTGTGCCAGCCCGGATGGGTTTTCCAGGAGACCCCCAGCCCCGTCCCTAAGTGGTGGGCACATCTTACATTCTCAGGCTAGAGTCAGTAATGCTGGGAATAAGAAGGCCAACAAAACAAAGCAGTAGGTTCCGTCTGTTGACCTGCTTTCTGTTTTCCATCAACAGTCTGCACACCTCCAGTTTGCAGATGGGAAGCAAGCACAGAGCAGGCCACAAGCTACCCACTGTGGGGACGAGAGCTAACAGCCCCCAAGCCTCCCCAGGCTCTTCCCTTGTCTGCGTGCAAGCACCCGCCCCCAGTCACCAGTCCGGGCTCCCAACTCCCTGCAGGATGGGGGACGGTGGAATGGTGGGCTCCCCCCGGGGGCATGGCTTCTTTCCAGATCATTAGGCTAACACAAAGAAGGGAACCACCACGATGGGCACCGTGCCAAACCCTTTCCAAACCGTTCTCACAGCGATTTGTGAACCAGGAACAGTCCTTTCTACCATTTTACAGAAAACCTATTTGCCCAAGGGCAAGCAGGAAACGGGAGGGCTGGGATTACACTGTGGAATGTGTGTCTCACGCGCTCTCCCTGGGACTACTGCTGTATGGGCCAGACTCCTGGGGACAGGGCTCGCCCGGTAACTCCATCCCCACCTCTGAGATGTTGTAATACCGGTCTCAGGGGGCTGTGATCGGGGCTGAAGAAGCCCCAGAGTGAGTCAGACAAGAGCATTCTCATCGGTTCTGTAGGTGTCCTACAGAGGACAGGCCATCGTGAAGGCCAGCGTGTTGGGGGTGCACCAAGGCTCTGGGCCCCCTCCGTGCTAAGCCTTCAGGCCCATTTCACATCTGAGGCTCTTTGCCTGCAGGCCAGGTCCTAGCACCTGCGCTCAGTAGAAAACAAAGGCACGAAGGCCAAGAGACGCCTCTAAGACAACAAAGAGGGTCAGTGGCAGAGTCGGGGTCTGAAACCGTACCCTATAAGCAGGGGTTCCCTCCGAAGGGGAATTCTGCAGGCAACCATCATTTACCAGGCAGGGGGTCAGGCAGAACGAGGCACACAGGACATGGAACGGAGTTCCATGCACAACATTGTGCGCGGTCCCAAGTGTTCAGCCGCCCCAGCAGGGGGAGGGGCCGTCTTCCACGGAGCCCACATTTCCATCTGGCCCCTCCAGAGTTAGGTGGCTGGGACACAGCCACTGGTCACAGCCCAGAGCGCCCCAGGGGGAGGCATGACACGCTGCTCTTCTTGGTCATGTCCCAACCAGGTGCAGCCAGCCTGGATCCGGGGCCACCCCCGGACGGACAGCTGCGGGTCCCCACACAGAGGGAGGGCCAAGCTTTCAGGTGCAAAGCCACAGAAAAGAGTTAGTTGCCGGGGAAGAGCCAAACCCATTTTGAGGAACCCCGTGAGAAAGGATCAAGTTCCACACAGGAAAGTCCCATTAGAACTTATCTAAGAACCAAGGGCACAGTGAGAATTTAACAGATGGATTTGGTCTTGCCGGGGACGCAGGGGTTGGTCATAGGAAGACTGAGCGGGGCCTGGACGGGGAGGGAGGGTGGAAGGTCAAGTTTGTTCACGTGCCAGGCATCCTGAGGCTTTGCCTGCGGGTGAGCAAAGGCCACGCTCCCAGAAAGCTGCGAGTCTGGGAGGGGGCCGCGGCCTCGGAGGTCAGCCCCAGAGTGTGGGGCACAGCGCGATCTCACCAGTTTCACCCCCAGGAGGAGAAGGGGAGTTCGCGGAGACAGAATGTTCAGGAAAGCCTCTGAGCAGAGTTAACGGAGAAGAAAGCCACTTCTGGTAGCACTACACCCTCTTACTGCAATTCAATGGGGACCTTGATCCGGGGTAGCCGAAGGGCTTCTCGGAGCAACAGACCTCTGACCTCCAGTCAGCCAGAAGACCAGGCATGAAGGCATGCCAGCAGGGGGTATGGTGGGTACAAAGGCCCGGGGGCAGGAGTGTGCATGTGTGTGCTGAGCTGCAGGAAGACCTGGGGGGCTGGAGCGAGGGGGTGGAGGAAGCTGGCACCGGACAGGCAGGAAGAGGTGCAGGATTCAAGGGTTCTGCGCCCACATGGGAGCTGAGATTTCATTTTCGGTGCAGCTGGCTGCCGCTTACGATGTGGGCGGACCCAGAGCAAGCGTATTTCCACAATCTCCCCCGTGACGCTGCCGCTGGTCCCGGATCAGTGTGAGAACCACAGGTCCAAGACCGTTCTTCCTACCTCCGCCTGCCCCTACGGCCCCTACGGCCCCCAATTCCCCAGTTTCACTTAGCTAGAGAAGCTCCCTCAGCCCGTAATTAACCTTAACTTAAGCCTCCAAGGTTGTAAGCCCTGCTTGTGTGCCTCCCTCCAGGAAGCCCTCCCTGACTTCCCAGCTGGGCTTGGGGCCCCTTCTCGGGGCAGCCCTAATCCCCGCCTTGTTTCCAGCCATAATATGGTAACCGTCAGTTACTTCACAGTTGCCCGCAGCCAGATCATGAAAAGCCATTCTTTACTCAAGTTCTCCCGTGCTGCCCCAGGCCCCTCTCCTGCCCTCAGCTGGGCTCCTCCATGCTGGCTGAGACCCAGACCCCCGTCAGGGTCCTTCCAGGAGGACCTTCCGGCAAGCAGACTCGCCAAACCCACTGCAGAGACCACCACAGTTCCTGGGTCCTTGTGCCACTGGAGCTAGGACACGGACTCCTGGGCGGAATTATGACCCGGGAGCCGGTGTCTGCTCCTGGCATGGGCGTCTCCTACCCAAGCCTCGGTCCTCGCCCTCTAAGAAGAGGGCCCCGAATGTGCAACCAGCCATTTTTACAAAACTTCGTCCAGTGCCTGGCAGTTGGTCCTTCCCCCCCATCACCTAACGATGCTGTCTGTCCCTGCAGCCCTCACAGGGGCTCCTGTGCAAGCTGCCCTGTCCCCAGCCTCTGTCCCCCCGGCCATTCTGCCTCCATGCTTCTCCAGCCATGCTCAGCTAACCCCCTCCCCTCCCCAAATCCGACAATAAGGGGACTCCCCAGAGTTGAGCGAAGCCTCAGAGGCCTGGTCCAAGGCTGGTCTGAAGCCGACGAAAGAGAGAAGAAAGACACCACTCACCTCCCTGGTTCCCGGGGACATCCTCGCGGATCTGCAGGAGAGCTGGAGAGGGTCTACGTGGGGAGCAGCAGCGCTGGAAGGCCGAAGGTTAACATGGTTGCAGCTGACAACCCCAGGGCAGAGCCTTGTGCAGACTCGCTAAGGGCCTCTCGGGACCTGGGGAGGGGGGGGGGGCGAGGGGGGGGTGACTCGATCTCCTGCACCTGGTCAGACTCACCCAAAGCGGCCCCACCCCAGCACCACCAGTCACAGCTGAAGTGGGTGGGGTCTGGGGATCTGCTTTTCACAAGCAAACTCCAGCAGGTGCCCTTGCGTACCCACACCCAGACACACACACACACTCAGGAAGGCAAGTCTGAGGGCCACTGCTCCTGGATCTGGATGGCTAGGTGTGTATTTTCTTTTTCTTTTTAAGATTTTATTTTATTTATTTGACAGAGAGTATGGGACTCGATCCCAGGACCCCAAGATCATGACCTGAGCTGAAGGCAGAGGCTTAACCCACTGAGCCACCCAGGTGCCCCTAGGTGTGTATTTTCAAGGCTTCCTTATTATGAGGGCATCTGAGGGGCCTCAGCTGTGAGGCCTCTTTCTGCACCTTCGTCCTCTTAACGAGCTGAGGCCCAGACCACGCTCCGCTCTCACTCTGAGCCAGACACTTCAGACACGGAAGCAAAGCTTTATGATTACGAGTCGCCCCATTTAAAAATACCATCTCCCCCACCCCATTTATTCAAGTCTTGCATGGCCATCATAAGGCGTTGAGAAACCATAAGAATGTATTGCAAATTATAAACATCAAAATGATCATCACCTGTAATCCCACCAGCGACAGAAACCAATACCCACTGACATCGTGATACGTTACGGTCAGCCCTTTTTCTGTATGTGTATTTAACGCAATTGGGAGCTCATCAAGTGATTTTTTAAAGATTTATGTATTTTAATGAGCGAGAGCGAGAGAGCACATAAGCTGGGGGGAGGGGCAGAGGGAGAGAGAGAATCTCTAAGGAGACTCCTCGCCGAGCGCAGAGCCTAACACAGGGTTCGACCCCAGGACCCCGAGATTCACGACCTGGTGAAATCAAAAGTTGGACACATAACTGAGCCACCCAGGGGCCCCTGGTTTTTCTTTAAAAAAAAAAAAAAAGGCAACTCAAGGCATAAATGACATCCAATAACCTGCCTGTATTTAATTTGTATAATTTAACATGTTTTGACACGTATACAGTCGTGAAACATCACCACAGTCAAGACGATGAACATATCCATCACTCCCAAGTCAGATTTTTTTTTTAAAGATTTTATTTATTTGAAAGAGAGAGAGAGATTGAGCACGAACAGGGTGAGGGGCAGCGGGAGAAGCAGGCTCTCTGCTGAGCAGGGAGCCCGATGTGGGGCTTGATCCCAAAACCCCGGGATCATGACCTGAGCTGAAGGCAGAGGCTTCACCGACTGAACCACCCAGGCGCCCCCCCAAGTCAAATTTTTTTAAGTGGACCCTGTTACAATTCTGGATTTACAGAGAAGCTGCAAAGAGAGTTCCGGTATAACCCGACCACTTCACCCTAATGTGCGTATCTCATGTACCATATACACTTATTAAAGCCAAGACTTCGATTTTGATACGTTACTATTCAACGACGGATTTCATGTGAATTTCACCACTGAATTTTTCACGGTGCTCTCTTTTCTGTTCTAGGATCCAGCTCAGGATGCTGAAGTGCATTTGGCCAACGTGGCTTTATGGTTTATCTTTGGTTAGTTAATCTCATCCCTCTTGAAAAAAACGAACCCTTCAAAAATCATTGTTTTAAGTGACTGCTTCATGTTTCTTACTATCAGTTTCTCCTATGGTTTGACGTAGGTGCTCTTGTAAGTGATGTCGCCGTGAAAATCTCTGCGCCTGAACCTTTGTTCCCATCTCGTCTTGTTTCCTTGGGATTTCTTCCCCCCCCCCCTTCCAGGTCGGTGGAGATGGAACTGACCCGTAAGATTACTTTCCTTGAAATATAACTGGGAGGTCAAAGTCCTTTGATACATACTTGCTTCTGGACTTCTCAGGCAGTAAGATTTGGCAACAGTGATAATAGTCATAGGTAGAAGCTAAAATTAAAGTGTGAAGGTTTGACGAGAAATAGGACATTCACGTCGTCTCAAAAGTAACTCCCCCCATATTACTCCTTGATGACAAAGGAAAGAATGGCCGCTTTAAGTGGAGAAGCCCGGCGGGTACCATCTTAATTGAGTGGTGGGAGTTAAAGGCATGGGAATGACACAGGCCAGCACCCGAGCCTCCCCGTCTGACGTGCAAAGAAAACCCCAAGATCGATCTGTGACTTTCCTGCCCGAGAGGCATCACCTGAATCTAATAACAAGAAAACTTCAGGCAAACCCAAACTGAGGGACACGCTACACAATAATTAGCTGTACGTTGCAAAAATGTCAAGGTCATGAAAGGCAAAGGAAAGCTGAGGAACTTTCTAGATGAAAGGAGATGAGGGAGACATGACCACCAAAGGCAGTATGTAATCCTGGCTTGGATCCTGAACTATTGCGAAAGAGTTTTGGTTTTGTTTTTGCTTTTGTTTTTTGGGGGGAAAAAAAAGTATGTAAAAGACATTTTGGGAAAAACTGATCCATATAGATTAGAGTACCGTATCAGTGTTAATTTGCTGACTTTGATAAGTATTTTTTTTTAATGGAGGAGGCAGTGGGGACTTCCACCTATAAGGTGTTTGGAGATAACTGATATTTGACTTTTTTTTTTTTTTTAGGTGCTAGGAGACATATTATCATGCCTTCGGATTCAAGCATCAGAAAAGCATTATTATTTCTCCAAGGTGATGATGAGCTGGTTCCACAAGGCCTTGAAGTTTCCAGTTTCCAGGAAAGTTGCAGATTACAACAAAGAGCTCCCATATGCTTCTTAATCAGAGACCTTATTCAAGTTTTAACATGCTCTTTGCTGGGAAAACACCCAGTCTACAATGACGCGTTGAAACCAAGTTTAATGTTATCTCCAGTCTCCTTCAATGTGGGCTGAGTTAGCAAGCACAGAAGGAAGGAGGGAGAGAGGGAGAGTGGGAGGGAGGGTCGGTCTAGATTTTTAGAGGACCCTCTGTTTTCTCAACATCCAAGTTTCTGAGGAGGAAACACTCGGAAAGACAGCAAAGCACACAGAAGAAACTACTCTCTGATTCACTCCACCCAGACCAGCAGTGCTCACTCTTGGATGAATTCCCTATTTTTTTGTTTTTTGACCAAGTTTGAGATTAGAGTGAATATAAAACTTCCCAGGGGTACATGGCATGTCTTGGTGAACTTGCTCAGAAGACAGTTCTTGTCCTTGCTCTTGCCCAAGTGCAGACTTGGCATCTGTATTTTTAACTGGTTCCCAGCGATGCTGATACAGTTTAAGAATCATCTGGGGGGAGGGGGAGGGTGCCTGGGTGGCTCAGATGGTTAAGCGTCTGCCCTCTGCTCAGGCCAGGATCCCAGGTCCTGGGATGCAGCCCTGCATCAGGCTCCCTGCTCAGCAGAGGGTCTGCTTCTCCCTTTGCCTCTGCTCCTGCCCCTGCTTGTGCTCTCTCCCTCCCTCAAATATAGAAATAAAAAATCTTTTCTAAAAAAAAAAGAATCATCTTTGTATTCTGTATATTGTCATTTAATATTACATCATAAACATCTCCACACAAGGAGGTCTTTTCAATCACTTACATGAACATTTCTTAGTTCTATCATCCAAGTGATTTTAAAAAATCTGCTATGGCCAGCCACCCTCATGATTTTGGCTTATAATTTGTGTCCCAAGAGATAATCTACCTGGAGGGGGACACACGGCAGGGGCTAGGGGGTGTCTGCCCCCAGAGACGCCCACATTTGAGGGGAAGAGCGAGCCGGGGCCATTACATAGGGAGGCCGGAACTGTTGAAATGAAAATTACACGTAGCCATTGACCCAGCATTTCCACGAGTAGGACTTGGGCTCCTGCAGACATCCTGCTCAGAGAGCAAAGCCGGATGATCTAAAGAGCTTGCTTCAACATTGCTTGTAATAATAGGACGTAAACAGCCATCAACATGAGATGGGGGCCATTCCATGGATGGCCGGGCAGCCGTGAAGGGAATGTGCCAGATTCACATCGAGTGATGCCAAGAGCCCAAATGCCCCAAGGCCTCAGCGCTGAACAAAAACCGCGTGTGCACGTGGTTTAAAGGACTAGAGGTCACTGTCCATTCACAGGTTTATAGATGTCTGAAACACTTTGGAAGGACACAGAGAGACGGTTAAAACAGTTGTGGCTTGTGGAGAGATAGCTTCCGGGGTCTAGGGCAAAAAGATCTGTTTTTTGTTGTATATTTTCTTGTGCCGTTTGAAATTTTTACCTGGTGGATGCATTACCTGGTTCATTAAAAAATCAATGAACAAAACAGAACTGAGTAACAGAGAAGTAAATAAACATTAATGAGATGTCAGCTACAGGGGGTGGCAGCGACCTGCGGCGTGTGTGGTGTGGTCTGTGCCCTGTGTGGTGTTTCCAGGTGAGGCTAATGGGTCCTGACACCCTCTCCCCATTGCAGTGGGCTGGCAGGGCTGAGATGCACCTGTCACCCGTCCCCGAGGCAGCCGGAGGTCTGCGTGCCGAGCATGTGCAGAGCAGGGCTCCTAACGCGCAGGCTGGGAAGCTCCAGTCCAATCTGCAGGCTCCCAAGCCTCTGAGCTTCTCCCCAGGGCTTTCATGGAGCCCGACTGACCTCACAGCTCTGGGGCCTCCTCCTTCTGGGAGTGGCTCCTGGGCCTGGGAGCCCAGCCCATGGCCAGTTGAATGTGGTGTTTGGGAGAGGCAGTGCAGAGGGCAGAGAGCAGGGTTCAAGGCCTGTATTCACCTCTTACTGTGTGGCCTTGGGAAACTTACTCAACTTCTCTGAGCCTTCCTTTCCTCATCTGTGAGAGGGGGTTGATAATCATAGCTATGTATGTCCATGGGGCTGTGTTAAATGAGATAGTCTGTATTAAGAGCTCACCCAGATATCAGCAATTTATTTCATTCACAAACATCCATCAACCCCCCTAGTCAATATCAAATCCTTGGCTAAGAATGGGGGATTAAAAATGTCTTCAAAAGTCAAAGAGTCTTTGTTCTTAAGTGACTCAGAGTCCAACAGGAAAAGGGGACCACGTGTTATTTAATCGTTATTTTTCAAAATGCTTCCACACTTACTACCTTCCTGAATATGTATTATAACCCGATGGTGTAGCTACTAGGACTCCGATTAACCATTAATTAACTCTGATTAACCATTAACTCCAACACCATTAACGCGGGCAGAGGAACGGAGAGCAGTGGGCTGGGGTAACAGGGAGGCTGGGCTGCTGACGCGGCTTCTGACGCCGGATGCGTGGCTCTCGCGTGCGAGCAGATCTCTGCCACCGGCAGGTCAGGCCTGGCCCTCCTCAGAGCGAGCACAGAGCCCATGGGGTGAAGGTTCCATCCCACAGGACGTCCCATCTCGCTGGCCAGAGCTGAGTCCCATGCCCATGCCTACCCTCGTCACCAATGTGATCTAGAAGGCTCTACAAGATCTGGGGGTGGCCACCCTGGCCAGCCTCGGCAGATGCCACCGTCCCCAGAGAGGGTCCTTGAATGACACGGTTCCCTCCAGGCATCCCCTGTGAATACCAATGGGCCTTCCTACCTCGGTTAAGTTTTTTAAAAAGACTTTGCTGAACTTCTCTGCCTTACTTTCCTCCCCAGCAAAATGCATTCATATCATCTTTCACATGTCTGTGGGGAGCCTGCTCGGCTGAGCGGTTCTTTGACTGGTCTCGCTTGGGCTGACGTGCGGCTGCTGCCAGGTGGTGGGTTTGGGGGGCAGCAGGGACCAAGATGGCGTCGCTCCTATGGCTGGTGCCCTGGAGGGGCGGCTGGAAGGCGGGGCCTCACGGGGTCTCCTCACAGGACTTGGGCTTCTTTACATGGCGGCTGGATCCCAAACTCACAGAAGTGCAAGATGCCAGGTCTTCTGAAGGCTTTTGGGTTCAGAACTAGCATGACGTCAGTCCTTCCCTGATTCACTTGGTTAAAAGGAGTCCCAGGACCACCCCAAAGTCAAGGGGAGGGGGTCTCTGCGGGTCCTGAACACTGAGCAGCCTGGGTCACCGGGAGCTATCTTTGAAGACTAGCTACTGAATCATTTTTACAGGCTCCCTAATCAGCAGCTTCCAGAGCGGATAAAAAAACCCCCACAATCCCTTAAATTCACTGGCATCACAAGACACACGCAGCCAAATGAATAAGCCTGCTAAACGCACATTTCTTTTAAACCTAGACAATGCTCTGTTCCCACTAAGCCCGTTTTATATAGGGAGACAGCTAAAATAATAACCTTTTCTTTACAAGGGCTCAACATCTAAAATCTTACTCAAAGAACTGGTTTCCCTCTCTGTTTTTTGGGGGGAGGGGTGTGGAGGTGCAGGAGACCTCGAGCCCCAGCAGTGACAGTGGAAGAGCACTGGAACGGGAGTCTGGAGTTGAGGACTCTAATCCCAGCTTGGCAACTAAGTAGCTGAAGCTTTAGGAAACCTCTTCCCAGCTGGGTTCAAGCTGTTCCTCTAGGAAAGCGAGAAGGGTAGGACTATGTGAGGGATGGAAATAGGTTTCCCTTATGACAGCTGTCCCCAGGGTAGGGGGTGTTTCCTGCCAGAGGGGCAGGAAACAGTCTCTCGTCCCACATTTCATGATCTTAGGTGGCATTCACGTGTGACATGACATAACCACCTCACTTACTGAGATAAGTGATTGTTTACCACTTCCTCCGCTCACACCCGGGTGTGGCGCGTCGCTAACCCCGGACACGTGGTTAACCCCGGACACATGGTCGGGGCATCAGGATCGGGAAGACTCGCTGCTGTAACAACTCCAGAATCTTCCTGTCTTACATCCGGATGGCCACCAGACGCAAGGAGACGCTCGGGCATCACTCATCACCAGGGTAATGCCCAGCAAAACCACCCGTCGGAACGGCTAAAAGTCAACAACTCAGGAAACAACAGGGGTTGGCGAGGATGCGGGGAAACGGAAACCCTCGTGCACTGTGGGTGGACATGCCGACCGGTGCAGCCACTCTGGAGAACAGTATGGAGGTGCCTCAAAATGTTAATAATAGAACTACCTTAAGACCTAGCAACCAGACTACCGGGTATTTGCCCCCCCAAAATACGAAAACTCTCATTCAAAGGGCTCCATGCACCCCTATGTTTCTAACAGGATTGCTTACAATAGCCAAGGCACGGAAGCAGCCCAAGCGTCATGGCTGGATGAATGGGTAAAGAAGAGGTGGCGTATATTTACAATGGAATATTCGTCATAAAAATTGATGCAATCTTGGCATTTGCAACAACAGGGATGGAGCTAGAGGGTATAACGCTAAGCGAAATAAGTCAGAGAAAGGCAAACACCACATGATCTCACTCATATGTGGAATATTAGAGACAAAACAAAGGAGTCAAAGAAAAAGGGAGAGAAATACCACGAAAGAGATTCTGAACTGTAGCGAACACACTGATGGTCACCAGAGGGGAGGTCGGTGGGGGGTGGGGGAAAGGGGTGATGGGGTTGAAGCGGGAGTGCACCTGTGGTCATGAGGACCGGGTAGAGCGTCGGCAGGTGATGAGTCCCCGTATTGTACACCTGACACTAATGTTACACTGTATGTTAATTGTCCTGGAATTTAAATGAATACTTAGCAAGAAAGAAAAAGAAGAGGAAAAAAAAAATCTTACTGTCTTAACTCAATACAGGCTTGTTTCTTGCTTCTTCTTTGTTCCACCCAGTCATTCAGGCCCCCGACCTCCGTCCAGCCTACTGGCGCCATCAAACCCCAGGCCTCTTCCTTTCACCCCTGCCCCCAGAGGTTTCTTACCGCAGCGGACAGGCAGAGGAAGAAGGGCAGCACGAGGGGAGGAGGAGGGCTTGAGGGTTTCAGAGCTGCACGGAGAAACGCCATGGGTTGCTGCTTCCCACTTTCAGCCCAAACTGCCACGGGACCTCCCGTATAAGCAAGAGGACGGGGAGGGAGGGCCTCACAGTGAACACTGATACTGGTGAAACCCTAGCAAGTCATTGCCATAGGCTGGTCTTTGGGGCCAGAACATTCTGGAAGCAACAGTATCTGTGCACTGTGTAGTTACACTGTTTGGCTTTCAGAGTGGCTGTATCTACTGTTACGTCCTCTCTCACGGTAAGCAATTGCTGGGTTTCCATTTCAGTTGGTAATGCACAATTCCCACGTTAAATATCATCTTATTATGCATTTGAGAAAGCGAGCGAGAGCGTGGGGTGGAGAGGCAGAGTGGGAGGAGACGCAGACTCCCTGCTGAACGGAGAGCCCGACGTGGGGCTCAGTCTCATGACCGGGGCTGAGACCAACAGTAGGTCACTTAACGGACCGCGCCACCCAGGCACTTGAATGCCCGACGTTTGGGAAACAGTGATCTAGGGAGTGTTGTCTGGCGGAACTTTCTGCAGTGATTGAAAGGTTGTATTCTGTGCCGTCCAGTAGGGTAGCCACTGGCCACGTGTTGCTACTGAGTGCCTGACATGTGGCCAGTAAGACTGAGAACTGTATTTTAATTTAATTTTAAACTTTGCTACATAAGACAATGCAGACCTAGGGTGACCACCGAGATGGACAGTGAGGGCCTGGGGCATGACTCCGGGGGCAGTTCAGAGGGCAGTAGTGGTGTGATTGATTACTGATGTCTGGTGTGAGGGTATGATAGGACGGTGATGGTGGGTCATGGGTACGCTTAATTTTCCTAGGGGGTCTTTCTAGCTTTAACATTCCAGAATTACAGATTCTTCCCCAAACCTTCAGTAGAATTTAGTACCCACTAAATGATCTGCCTAACCCAGGATGTAATGGAAATATTTCTCTCCAGTCTCTGTGTTCCTTCTAAAACCTCCTACCACCTGCTCCTTTCCCGATAAATTTAGAGACTATTGATTCGAGGGATTAACTTGAAAGTACTTACCCATATCTACATGCCCTGAAATTAATGATTTCAGGCTTCTGAGATGTGAGTCACCTTCTCTTTTCCTCAAGAAAAACATCGAAAAGCCACCTCTTCAGAGGCAAGGGGTCATTACCAACGGAAAAGGGAAGGACCCCTTCGGCTTAATGTGCGGCTAAGAGCGGGATGCTGGAAATAACCTTTCACCATGTGACCGCAGAGGTGGGACAGGCTGTCAACAGGCCTGTGGTTGTCTTGGAGAGGAATCCACAGGTTCTGCTGCAGGGGAAGGGGGAAAGCCGAGGGTCAGGACGACTGGCAGCTTTCCTAGAACCCTGCCCAGCATCCCCGGCAGGCCCAGAGGGATGGGTCACGGGGCTGACCCTGGCTGGCATTTCAGACAGCTTTATAATTACACTACCTATTCTTCAACTTACCAGTAACCTTTTGATCTTGTTTGAACACTTGTGTGTTTTTGATGTGACTTTTATCTTAGCCTGATATTCTAATCATCATTTTCTTTTCCTTTCCTCCCTGGCTTCTTTTTTTTTTTTTTTTTAGATTTTCATTTTATTTATTTATTTGACAGACAGAGATCACAAGTAGGCAGAGAGGCAGGCAGAGAGAGAGAGGAAAGCAGGCTCCCTGGCGAGCAGAGAGCCCAATGCAGGGCTCGATCCCAGGACCCTGAGATCATGACCCGAGCTGAAGGCAGAGGCTTCAACCCACTGAGCCACCCCAGGCGCCCCTGGATTTTTTTTTTTTTTTTTTAAGATTTCACTTACTTTAGAAGATGGTGGAGAGAGAGTGCATGAATGAGGAGTGGGGGAAAGGGAGAGAAACTCAAGCAGCTTCTCAGGTGGAGCCTAATAGGGGGCTCGATCTCACGACCGCAAGATCATGATACCAAGAGTCGGATGCTTGGCCAACTGAGCCAACCAGGTGCCCCCTCTCTGGTCTCCATTATCATTCAGACCACAACTCAGTTCTCCTGCCTTCTGCTTTTTCCTAGGATTGAATTACCGTGAACAAGCCCCATCACCTCCTGACCTGTTTCCTATTTGCAAAATAAAATATTTTGATGGCGTCCTAAGAACTGGTGACATACAACTCTTGACCTGGCTCACCACGTTTCTGTCACCTGCTGCTGTCACTGCTTCAGTCCAAGCCCTCATCCTCTGCCGAAGTTAGGACCGTGGTCCCAACACACCAGAGGGGCGGCCCCATAGGCATTTGGGCTCCCCTCCAAAACGTTCTCCAACCTAAGCCAGAGTGTTTCTCAACGTGTAAACTAGGAGGTGAGGAGGTCACGAGGGTGGAGCCCTCATGAATGGGACTAGTGCCCTTATAAAGAGACGGGAGAAAGCTTGCTTCCTCTCTCCGTTCTCTGCCATGAGAGACACCAGCAGGTGGCTGACCGCCAACCAGGAAGGGGACCCTCACTGGGTACCAGATCTGACAGCCCCTCAACCGTGGGCTTCCTGACCTCTGGAAACATCAGGAATAAATTGTTGGTTAAGTCCCCTAGCCTATGGTTCCAGCAGCTCAAGCTAAGACAGCGAGGCAGCTGGCACAATTTTAGTGCAGCCAGTTCCCAGCGCTGTCCACGGCGGGAGAGCAGAGTGGGGAGAACACTGGACTTTGGTTTGTTTTTTTTTTAAGACTTTATTTATTTATTTATTTGACAGAGAGAGATCACAAGTAGGCAGAGAGGCAGGCAGAGAGAGAGAGAGGGGGAAGGAGGCTCCCCGCTGAGCAGAAAGCCCGACTCGGGACTTGATCCCAGGACCCTGAGATCATGACCCGAGCCGAAGGCAGAGGCTCAACCCATTGAGCCACCCAGGTGCCCCTGGACTTTGGGGTTTTGATACTTGCTCTGACATATGCCATCTGTAGGCTCTGGACCCATTTTCATCTAAAGCTTCTGCCCCTGTACCCAGAGGACAAAACAATGGCTGCATGGCATCCTAGGGAAAATGAAATAAGATCTGAATGTCAAGTTCAGAGGACAGAGCCTGCTGCTCCGCACGTATCTACCGATGGCTGGTAAGTTTCTTAATTAGGGTAAAAGTGATTGTTGAATTGTTATCTTTTTCCCAATTTTTATTTGTAAAAAAATTTATTTATTTGAGAGACAGAGAGGGCACGAGTGAGAGCAAGGGGCAGAGGGAGAGGGAGAAAACAGTCTCTCCACTGAGCAGGGGACCCTGGGATCATGACCTGAGCCGAAGGCAGATGCTTAACCGACTGAGCCACCCACGCACCCCTTCGTAATATTTTTAAATGACAAATTTCAAGTATAATGAAACGTTGGAAACATACCCACCACTTCGATTCTACCACTAACGTTTTGCTGTCTTTCCTATCACCCCGCTGCCCACCCATCCATTCCTTTACCCATCCACTGACACATCTTATTTTTGGTATATTTCAAAGTGAATTTCGGGCGTTACCTACTTCATATACTTGACCCCTAAATACTTTGGCATGCCTACCATTAACTCGAGTCCAATGTCTGTGTGCAGTCTTTACCTCTTTTGGTGTACGATCTACATACAGGGGAGTGCACAGATCTTGATTGTAGATTCCCTGAGCGCTGACAGAGGCACACACCTGTGTGATCTAAAGCCCTATTAAGACAGGGAACATCATTATCCACAGAAAATTCTCTCCTGCCCCAACCCAGTCAATTCCTGGCCCCACCCCCAGAGGCAACTATTGTTGTAATATTATTCTTTCTTCTAGATTCATTTTTGCCTGTTCTCCAATTCCATACCCATGGAATAATAAAGTATATGTACACACATACTCCTTTGTGCAAGGCTTATTCTCTTGATATAACGTTTTCAGGATTCAAATCAATAATTTTTTTTTTTAATCACAGCATATGTTGGTCAGCTTGGGCTGCCATAGAAAATACCTTGGAGTCAATGACTCAGACAACAAATTTAATTCCTTAGAGTTCTGGAGGTTGGAAGTCTGAGATCAGGATGCCATCGTGGTTGGTCTCCTGGTGAGGGCGCTCTTCTTACTGGTTCACAGATGACTTGATCACCTACCAAAGACCCCACCTCCCCATGCCACCACCTTGCATGTTGGAGCTCCCAACATGTGAATTTGGGGGAGATACAGGCATTCAGTCCATAGCACAATGCTGAGGTTTTCATTTTCGTACCTAGACCCCTCTTGAAGCTCAACTGCCAGCCTAATCCATCCAGCTCTCCCCAGATGGAAGGGGTCAATAAGGAGGAATATTATTGTGCTATCAAATAGCTTATTATGAACCAGCGCAACGGTTCAAAGCCGTAAATGGCGTAGATTTTGAGAAATACAAGAGTGCCTATTGTATTTGGCAGAGCTAAGGCCACGCGCCCAGCAACCTTGTGGCGTAATTAAAGGACCTGCGGACTTTTATCTTTTTTTAATGCTTGAGTAGGACGGGGAGGCTCTTCGGGAACTGTTACATGACATGAGGGTTTTGGTCAGACATACAAGCCAGTGGACTTGACGTAACAGACATTCAGGGCCGGGATTCCATCTTACTTTTCCTCTGGTATAGCCTGGAGCAGGACTTGGGCCTGGGAGAGTAGCGGGCCATCAGTAAATATTCGCAGAATTAATTGAGCATCGCCAATGTGCATCCAGGAACTGCTGGCTCGTCCTCCCAGACAGGTTCATCCTGAAGTCCTGGTAGCTCTCCTCTGAGTCTGTGCGGCCTTCTGACCAGTCAACATGCGTTACTCCCTTGCAATGCTTATAATCCCAGCTTTCAGCCTCCAGCTCTGGTTTACGGGAATAAGCTGCAGAGTTAGAATGCAGAAGGCAAAGGGAGTTGAGGTCTGCGTGTGGGATGGTATCTCAATCAGGTCTCTTTTGGTTTGTAAATGACAGGAAACAGACTTAAGCAAAGAAGGGAGCTACTGGCTTATTTAACTGAGCAGCCAGGCACTGACTGGCCCCAGGCATCAGTTGGTTTCAGGCATGGCTGGACCCAGGAGCTCATTTTTTTGTTTCTTCTGTCTTCTTTCTTGTTCTCTCTACCCGTCCCTGTGTTTCTCTGCTCTGGGCTCCTTTATGATGTTTCATTGCTGGTAGGTTCTGTTACAGTTGAAGCCTCCAGCGGAAAGGGCCTCTCCGCCCAGTAATTCCAGCGGGAGTCCTGGGATTATATCTCTGTGATCTGATCTGGGTCGTGTGGCCTTGTCTAGTGCCCTGACACCAGAACTGTGGTGCTCCTGCTTCCACCATGAGCAAAGCTCAGGACTGGGACTAACCCCACCTGAACAACATAATCTGAAGTAGGGGAGAGGAGACCCCACCAAGCAAAATCAGAAGGGGCAGTGGATGCTGTACAGGGTAAGTGACAGGTGCTAGTGGCAGGTGGGTGGTTCACTGGGCCACCAAGTCACCCTGGATGAAGGTCACACTTGGAGTGAACAGGAAGGCCTATTAATAAGGTCCCAGAGTTTTCCATAAAAGAGGGATGGGTTGCCAGAAGATTGGTAGATGATTTCAATGACAATGAACCATGAGGCAGGTATTTGGAAGAGAGCGTGTGGCCAAGAATTCGTGCAATGAATGAGGGAAAGGCCACATAGGGGCAGGGGGGTTGGAATACAAAGTGGGTAACTGAGGGCACACCGGTCTCAGCTCTGGGAATTGGAGCCACTGGAACTGGAGGGGTGGGGACAGCGTAGGCTAAGAGGGAGCTGCAGGCAAAGCCAGGTCCTTCTTGGCCAGCCACAGCCGAGGCGATGGGGGGGGGGGTTCTGAGCCCCCAAAAGTGGTTGAAAATGTAGGCAGATTTATTTAAGAGAAACAGGAGCACCAGGGGCTTCGACAAAAAATTTGGACAGGGAGAGGGAGAGGAGGTACAGAAAATGACAGCAGGGATGGGCTACGGAGGAGCAGGGGGCAAAGACGAGAGTCGAAAAGGCAACGACATTACAGCAATTAAGAAAACGTGGAATGTGCCTTTTTGGTCCTCTGACGGTGAATGGCTTCTCTCTTACAGATTTCCTGGGGCTGGATAACATGCTTTGTTGCTAGACAGACGTTTTTAGACTGTAATTAATTTTGTTAAAAAATCTTTACTTCTCCAAAGCTCAGTGGAATCCTGCCACTGGAGAGATAAAATTATTCCCCTACTCTTTCTCCTTTTGAAACAAAAGCACATTGTGAAATTTATCAGAATCAATTATTATTTGTATCTGCTCTAATCCTTTAGGTACTAAAGCGATTCACTTTCTGCTGGGTTTGATTTCCTGACAATAAGTGGTGCTCGGGGGGCACGATGATTGCAAAGCGGTTCAATCGGAATTTCTGCTGCTTGGCAAAATTCATCCCAACGCAAACAAACAGCCTTAGAGCCCATGAAGAACCCAACGGCGGCCAAGAACGGCGAGGGGTCCGGAACAGAGGGCAGCAGAGCTGCGTTCCAAATTTCCAGTTCCCTAGCATGTAGTGTTGTCACTTTCAGAAATGCCCATCTTGCACCAAAAGTGTGTTACAATTATCAGCCCTGTTGGGAAAATGTAGCTGACCTGTCTGCACAACATCAGAAAGCTTGTTTCCTTGAACGCTAATTAGAACATCTCCACGGGAGGACTAGTTCGTAAGGATGCTCCCTGTGAAACTGCTCCATCCACACAGACAAGCCAGATGGGGTACCGCGATCAGGAGGGCAGAGGCGGCCGCTAATTAGAAGTGACATCAGTGTCCATACTAAGCTGGCCAATTATGTCAGGAGAAGTAAATAAAGCTAATGAAACTTTCTTTTCATCTGTGCCAGAAGCTAGAGACTCTGTAGGTGAGGCTGGCCCGGAAAGCCCTCTGCCGGAGATCTCGTAGGGAAGGACTTGATTGCCGAAACTCCTTGGAGACAGAAAACTGTGATTGAATAATTAAATAGATAAACTGCATTCTGTTTGTTGGAGGAGATGTAGTTTTGGGATGGAAGGAATTTGCCTTCCAGTCTGTGACTCCGAGAGGAGCAAAGTGGGGGGGGGGGGGGCTCCACGTTGGATGGAGGACCGGCCGGGGTCCTGGTTGGTAACGTGCTCAGCCCTGTGCTGATATGGGGGCTCCTGTGTTGCTTCCACGCCTTCCAGCCAAGGGGCTGGGGTCTGCCCCGTGCCAGAACCTGGCAGGCCCTTTTGAGGCTGGTACAGCATATGGGTCCCAGGCTCCAATCGCATGGCTGGGGTTTGACTTAGCTCTGCCACTCTCCAGCTGTGTGATCCTGGGCAAGTTCCTTAATGTCTCTGTGCTTCAGGCTCCTCCTCCATAAAATGGGGATAATAAAAGTACTTACCATGGGCGGGGGGTGGGCGCTGTCGGCAGCAGTCAGTGAGTTCATGCACAAGGAGTGGCCCGCCGTGGAGCTGATGCCCCCCCCACCCCAGCTGGTGCCTCAGCTTCCTGCCCCCACCTGCACAGCTGACCACAGGGCAGTTTCTTGTTTCACTTGAGGATGAACCCTAAAAACACCGCCTGCTGCTCTGCTCCCCATCACACCCGCCTTCCTTTTCCCCAGCTCCTGCTGCCAGACCCATTCTCACCACCTGTTGTAATTATTGGCAACCCTGTTATCCCAGAAATTCGGGAATATAAATCTATTTTTCTAAAGATTTCATTCATCTTATTTGAGACAGAGAGAGAGAGCACAAGCACGCGGAGGGAGAAGCAGGCTTCCCACTGTGCAGGGAGTCTGACATGGGACTCTATCCCAGGCCCCTGGGACCAGGACCTGAGCTGAAGGCAGACGCTTCACCGACCAGGGGCGCCGAGCCACCCAGGCAGCCCCTATAAATCTATTTTTAAGGAGCCTATCTGGGAGGCAAAACACATGAGGGGTCGGGGACGGTGGGCCCCTTGTGATGCGCTGCCAGGACGTGGGTGGGGGTGGCGGAGGGAAATCAAACATGTGGTGCTTGATGACGATCAGCATGTTGTCATCACCTACTGTGTACAGATTCTGCACCCACGGTACGCCAATGCATTAAGGACTAATCTCTTTAGTACCCATTTTATAGATCCAGAAACTGAGTCCCCCCAAAGAGGACATGACTTGCCCAAGGCCTCAGGGTTCTTGGACAACTTTTCCTCCCTGGCCTGGAAGGCGCAGGACATTTTAGAAGCGGGGAGACGGGCGGGAGGCCGTGACAACGATTCGGGGAAATGAGTGGCAGTTGTGGTAGTACGGATGACATTTGCCGATGGCGCGCCTGCCTTTGGCTAATAGCTCCACACACAGTTTCACTTAATCCTCACCCAGGTACCGAGGTTGTCCTCCTTTTACAGATAAGAGTGGGGGTGAGGCTTGCGGAGGTTGAAAACCCTGAAGTCAGCCCACCATCGGAGGCCCGGATGGGATCTGGGTCCGGAGTCTGCCTGAGGAGCTCCTGCTGTCACCCACCGTGTCAAGGACCCGGGGGCACGGAGGTACTGGCAGTTGTGAGAGACTGGACATGGGGCCTGGAGCAGAGGGAAAGGTCAAGGCTTGCTTTCTGACTCAAGGCCGATGGCTGGGGAATGTTGCTACTTGCCAAGACAAGGAAAAATAGAAGAGAAAGTGTTTGCTGAAGGAAGATGAATTTGATTTTGGAAATGGCTCTGAGATGCCTTGGGGACACTGTTTCGCTGTCCAGTTGGTTTGGGCAGTATACAGTTTGGAGGCTCAGGCGTTCATCTCGTCTTACAAATGGTGGATGTAGGGATGGTCATCACGAAAAGTGATAATGGAGCTGGGCTGTTGGTCCTGATGCTTCCCAAGGACAGAAGAGGCTGTCTGGGACGCAAGGAACATCAATATTTAAACTGTCTCGCTCACGTTGAAGGCTGCTTTCTGTTGGTGGGTGCTTGGCACAGGGCGTGGTCCCTACTTAGCAAACGTCTCTGGGAGGGACAAATAGTTGGAGGGAAGATTCGTGGTACGGAGGGCTGCTGGCTGGAGTATATAAACACATGTGTACAAGAGGTACCCGGTCCTGGGCCAGGTGGCAAGAACACAGTGTCTCGCTGGCCACTCTTCCTGTCCTCAGGAGCGTGTGATCTTGTCTAACAAACACTGGAGATCAGGGAAGCACAGGACTACATGGCAAGTGTGGTACAATTTCATTTAAATGGATTTTCAAAATCTGTGACAGCTAAAATAGGTGCTTAAGGGACACGGCGTTCCAGTTTGGTCGTTTTAAAAAAAGCAAATCCAGAGTCCTTCAAAGATGTTACACGAGATGAAATCATCTAATTTCTTCGGCAAAGCTGGAAAGAAGAGTTTCAAAACCCAAGGGGAGACGTGTCTACAGCACGGTCGTAAGCCACACCCTGCGCATACTCTCCTTCGACGTCTAAAACCCACCCCATATGGCCCAGCTGGAGGCCGGATGGCGACTGGTCCTCCTGAGACGGTGGGTCTCGCCTGACAAGACGAAGGTGAATGGTGCGTCAGTCCAGAGAGTCTCCCCCACTTCTCCGTGAAGCACACCCAGGGAGCCCCTCTGAGATGTGCATCAGCGGGAAGTGGGATATGCCTGCTGGCGGGTCGTCCCGTGGCCCCATCCACGCTCTCAGCCTCATCACCCGTTCCGTCCTCTCCATTCTTCTCTCATGGCCACGGCTGTGCTCCCAAGCCTGTTTCTTTCCCCTTCCAACGTCCTTTTCCATGTCCACGTTCCGCCCTGTCCTCGCTCGTGACCGCTTGACCCACACACCTTTCTCCGCTTGCGCTCAGCCTACTCGCCTCCCGAGTTCTCTGGAAAGAGGAGTCTCTGCTGATGCCTGTTTCTTTCTCTCTGTTCACTTAGCAGCTTGTAAAGTGGCTTTCGTGTACCAGCGAGACGCTCTTTACAACTACCGGTGGGCCTGAACCCTCGTCCTAGGGTCCTTTTTGTGAGCGCAGAGGCTGTGGGTTTGTATTGCTGGCATTCCTGGTTCTGGCATTATGGGACTTACGATGGGACAGTCTGTTGGGGGCCTCTGGGAGATAATTTCCTCTTGATAGAAAAAGCGACTCTGGAGGTAGAGACCCACTCCACCAGCCCTTTCTTCCCATCTTGGAACACACTGCCCTGAAGACATAATGCTTGGAGCTGGGCTGCCATCTTGTCAGGAGGTAGGACTCACGGAGCTGTCAACACAGAGCTGACCCACTGAGCTTCCCGAACATCCCAGAACCACCACCGTCAGGACTTAGGACCAATGTTGTGTGAGGAAAAATAACCCCCTTAGTTATCAAGCCCCTCCTGATCTGATAGTGTTACCGTCGGCTACAAGTGATCCAACCAACGGAATGTGTGCTCTTACGGATGAGGAAACTGAGGTATCGGGAGGTTAGCGAGTCTTGCGAGAGAACCCATGTCTGCAGTAAAGCCCGAGAGCCTGGATTCGAACCTGGGTCTGTCTTCAGAGGCACAGGAGCTCTGGAGACAAGTGTTACCCATGACAAAATGCCCCAACCTTGTGGAGAAACAAGTTTATGTAAAATAAACTGAGCTGTACACATTTAAAATCTTCAATGAGTTTTGACAGATCATCCACCCGTGTAACAACTACGCAAAAGGACACAGAACACTTCCACCCCCCTCGAAACTTTCCTTTGGCCCCCTTTACCGGCCGTCCCTTCCTCCACCCCGTTTCCAAGCAACCACTGATCTGCCTTCTGTCACCATAGATTATTAGTCTGCATTTTCTAGACTTGATGTCAGTGGAACTGACTTAAATGTACGGAGAAAGTGTAACCTCTTTTACTCAGCGTGGTAACTTGGAGTTGTGCCCACGCGATGGCTCAGTAATTCCTTCCTTTTTGTGCTCTGTCGTATCCCATCCTACGAATGTGCCACCTTTGGCTTGTTCATTCAGTTCCTGATGGGCATTTGGGATGTTTCTAGTTTGGGGTTATTATTACGAGTGAGCTGTTGGGCTCAAGTTTCTATATGGAAATATGTTCACATTTTTCTTGGGCAAATCTCCAGGGGTGGAATGGCTGTATCACAAGCGGAAGTTAGTTTTTTTTAAAGATTTTATTTATTTATTTGACAGAGAGAGACACAGCGAGAGAGGGAATACAAGCAGGGGGAGTGGGAGAGGGAGAAGCAGGCTTCCTGCCAAGCAGGGAGCCCAATATGGGACGCTGGAATCATGACCCGAGCCGAAGGCAGAGGCTTAACCCACTGAGCCACCCAGGAGCCCCAGTGAATTTTTTTTTTTTAAGAAATTGCCAAACTATGGTCTAACACGGTTGTACCCCTTAATATGTTCAACAAGAATGTATTTGAGTACAGGTGCAGGAGACGCTCTTCCTTGGTTCACCACTCACAGAACTCATCACTCCTGAAGCTTCTATTACAAGGTGTGTGGGTTCCCCACCTCGTTCCTCTGCACCCCTCTCCCGCTCCCCATGACTAAGCAATTCTGCAACACCAGCTGGGTGTTCTATAAATCACCTCAATTCTGACACACTCTACCTGGAGATGGTATTGGATCCCACAGCCTAGGGCTCTCAGTCCCACAAGACTGTCCCCTTTCCCACTTCAGCTACAAGTCCAGGTTGCCCCCCGTGCTTCTGACTGGTCACTTACAAACTAGAGGTTCCCACAACCCGCTCGTGGGTTTTGGTTATTTTGCTCAAGTGGCTCCTAGAACTCAGAGAAATATTTCACTTACTAGATTACCAGTTTCTTTTTTTTTTTTTTAAAGATTTTATTTCTTTATTTGTCAGAGAGAGAGCGAGAGAGGGAGCACAGGCAGAAGGAGGCAGAGAGAGAAGCAGGCTCCCCGCCGAGCAGGGAGCCGGATGTGGGACTCGATCCCAGCACACTGGGATCACGACCTGAGCCGAAGGCAGTCGCTCAACCAACCGAGCCACTCAGGCGTCCCAAATTACCAGTTTCTTAGAAGACGATATAACTCAGGAACAGCCACGTGGGAGAGGCTGTGAGGGTGAGCATTTGTCATGTGCTTATTGGCCATTCATATATTTTCTTTCGTTAAGTAGCTGTTCAAGTATTTTTCCCGCTTTTTTTTATTAACTATTTTTTAAATTGAATTGTGAGCGCTTTACACATTTTGGATACAAGTCTTTTATTTGATAAATGTGTTGCAAATGTATTTTTCAGCCCATGGCTTGCCTTCCATTTTCTTAGTGGTGTCTTTTGAAGAGTGGAGTCTTTATAAAATCCAGTTGGGTGATATTTTGTCTTACGGTTCCTGTTTTCTGTGTTCATGGAGCATCTGGACTTTTTTGTCTTTTACCAAGTAAGGGAAGTTGCTGGCTTTAATTTCTTCAAATATTTTCCTGCTCCATTATTTCTTACCTCTCTGGGACGCATATGACCTGTACATTATAGACGTTCTGACATTGTCCCACAGGTCTCTGAGGTTTTTTCCCACAACTCTATTTCTCTTTGCCTTTACATTAGTTAATTTCTATTCATCTGTCTTCATGGTCACTCATCCCCATTCTGATACTAAGCCCATCCAGGGAATTTTAAAGTTTCAGATCTTGTATTTTTTCAGTTCTGAAATTTCTATTTGATTTTTATGTATCTATTTTTCAGAAGAGATAGACTTCCTTGACATTCAATCCATTTGCTTTAGAAATGTAAGCATACGTTCCACCGCCAAGTGAGCATGAGCACAGCTGCTTCCTGTTCTAGTGCGGTAATTCCAGCATCTGGGGCATCTCAGGGTTGGCCGTCTTTTCCTTTGAGAGTAACTCACATATTCTTGTTGTTTTTATTTGTTTATTTTCCACAAGTGATTTTTGGATTGCTTTCTGGGCATCATGCACGTTCTGTTGCAACTGGGATTCTGTTATATTCCTCTGAAGATTGTTGATGTTTTATTTTCGCATCAGCAGGCAGTTAACGTGATTAGACTTCCATGCTGAGTTCTCTGTTGCCTGCTCAGGGTAGCTGTCTACATCACACTCAATTCTTAGGGCTTTCGCTGCCCTGTTAGTTCTGCTCGTGCACACTTAGAGGTAAGCCAGAGATCTGTGTGAAGTTCACACACAGAACTAGGGGATTCCTTATCAGCTGTCTTCCCCTCTGGGATTCCTCCCTCTCCAGCAACACAGGATTCTCTCCCTGGTTTCCCTGGTAGGTAGATGGTGATTTTTTTTTTTTTTTAATAACAAAGATATCCATCCCTAATGTGCTGCTCTACAAAGGACAAAAAGTGTGGGGTGTAGGAAGAGGGAAAGGTTTGAATTTCCTGTTTTCTTCCACTCTCCAACTCACCAGGTAGATTTTTTTTGAGATTATAGTTGTGTGCAAGAGTACTGGTCTGTGGGGAGCTGAAGGCACTAAACTGCGAGTGAAGCCAATTCCTTTCCCTGTTTATTCAGTGTGCAGAAGTCTGAACTGTTCAACAAGATTCCCCTTCACTCCTTGCTGGCTTCCATTTTTGCCTCTTTTGCTGAAACCAAAATGTTCCCTAAAAGTCTACTTTTTTGGAGTACGTCTACTCCAGGTTGCCAAATTTGGTCAGGAATGTCATTCATAGAACATAACCTCTTCCGGCAGCACCTCCAAGAGGCACTTTTCACTTCTTCTGAGCCCCAGACTTGTATTTCCAGCCATCTCGTTCACATTTTCCCATGTAATCTTTCATCTAGAATCAGACCCTTCTCTGGGCTGATTTGCTTTGGTTACTGGCACAGTATTCATTCAATGAGCTGGGCTTAGAATTACTCAAGAGTCAAGGACACTTGATCATTACCCCCAATTCCTTCACTGTGAGTGGGGAACCAAAGAGAACAGTGATGCTGCCAGTTGTTTGTGGCCTTGTTGACAAAACCTGACTTTGAGGACAATCCCAACAGAACTGCCACAGGCTTAGGAATGTGGCCTCCTGTCCCTCCTTCTGCCCCTGTTGAGTGTTGGCATTGATGATGATATTACGGTATATCCTTGCTCACCTTATTCATTCCACGTTCACTGCCAAGTATTCACTGAGCCACCCCATGCCCCAGGCATGGCTTTAGGCATTGGGAGAAGAAGCTAACGAGTCAGACGGGGCCCACAGGGTTCTGGAGCTTGCATGCTGGTAGGGAAATGCTCACGAGGATCATGAAGCCAGAAAATCTCTTTGTGCTGTGCTACAAGGAGCACAAACAGGGCCACATCCAGGGATGAGGGGATAACCACAGAGAAGGTGGTGAGAAGAGAGCACTGTCAGGAGTGGTCATGGAGCTAAGATCAAAATGTGACTGGAGACAGTTCCCGGGAGAAGGAACAGCGGGTACAAAGGGTGTGGGATGTTCGACAAGGGGAAGCTGTACAAAGCTGAGAGGAGGTCTGGGGCAGAGGGAAGGGGCTCTGGGCAGTCGTAGGAAGGAGTCCAAACTTTATTCCACAGAGGTGCCAAGCTCCTTTCGTGAAGAAACTGACTTCTTAAACACAAGTATCAGAACAGATAATGAAAGGTGACTTGTGATTATTCCTGTTCAACTTTATTTACATAGGGCTTTTTTTTTAAACATATATAGTTCTTTTAGGTTTTATCCAAAGAAAAAAAAATCCAATCTGTATATATCTGTATATGTATAATGTCTAATGGTAAAGAAATAATGCCAATAAAAAACCCCATCGAAGGAAAGAATTTCATCAGTAAAATCTTTTCTAGAAAGATGTTAGAAGTCATTATTATTATTCCAAGAATCCATACACACACACACACACACACATTCATAGGGATATGTATATATCCCAATAAACTCTCTCATGACATAAAACAGTATTTTATGAAGTTATAAAAAAATCAATATTACCTGTCAAGTACTATCTCTTGCATGTGCAACCAAAACTGCAAGGTTACGTGAACAAGAAATCAAGAAATCCCTGGTGTCTATTACAGAAAGCTTTTAATAGAACTTGCCTTGACAATTTATTCCTAAATCTTCCTTTTCCCCCCAGCTCAACACAGTCTTGCTGCTTAATTTCATGACGGCACAGAGCTATTTTTTAGGCACTACTTGAGGAATAAGTATTAAGAGTTCAAACAAATGCAAATGATGTTTCTGGTACTTTTTCTCAAAAGATTTCGATGAGAATACAGACTATAATATTCAGCTGTATTATGTGTATATAGGTCCTACAGTTGTATGTAACTCGGTATCCTTTGCAGCACATAAGGGAAATGGTCCTAGTGTTATTATTTGGGCTTAAAACTAGGGTTTGCCTTGCAAGTCTCTATCAAGGACTGACAACCTTGTAATGCTGGAAATCACAAGGTATTATGAAACATTCTGTTTGCTCAGTTCCATAACATTTACTACCCCTATTCTCTAACCTCAGGGGGAAACATGACCAAATTCTAGAAATAAACTTACTTATTTTAAGAGGTGAACACGGTTGGGAATCTCCCCACCTCTGTCCGCAAACCTCATTGAGTCTTGACAACTCAATTTTAGGTTGCCTTAAATAAACTTTTCCTTTTAGCAGCCCCCCTATTTCCACCCCCAATTAAAATGATGAACTATAGGGGCGCCTGGGTGGCTCAGTGGGTTAAGCCTCTGCCTTCAGCTCAGGGCATGGTCTCAGGGTCCTGGGATCGAGCCCCGTGTCGGGCTCTCTGCTCAGCAGGGAGCCTGCTTCCCCCTCTCTCTCTGCCTGCCTCTCTGCCTACTTGTGATCTCTGTCAAATAAATAAATAAGATCTTTAACATAAGACAGTTTTTTTTCCTGGTACCCTAAGATTAGTAGATTTAAGGCTTGTCAAGGTAATTAAAAAATTTCCATCAGGTGACTCTGTCAGAGGAGCAAAAACTAAGTCCTTCCTCCCCCCTCCTCCGCCCCGCTGCTTTAGGGACTTGACTGGAGCCAGTAGCTCAGACAAGATCCCGAACACGCTTCCGTCAGTGGAAGCGAGAGGAAAGCAACAGGCTTTCCAGCTATGGCTTGGCCCCTCCTCCACAGTTCCCATGGCATCAATCCGGGCTCCTGGCCCAAGACCGGCAGCCTTAGGCAGGAGGAGATCGGGAGCGGATGGGAGAGCTGGTCAGGTAGGTAGTGTAGGGGCTGTCCCCGAACACGTTGGCATAGGATGACTTGAGGAACTGGACGTAGTTCTGCATGCTGCGATTGGTGCTGACTGCTCCAGGCGATCTTTGAGGTCCTGGAGACGGCTCTGGTAGCGACGGTCAGCATCATCCCGGCTCCGCCGCAGCTGGCTGAGTTCAGTTTTGGTCTTGCTCAGCTGGGTCTCAAGGTCCAGGATTTTGCTCTGGGCAGCTCGCTCCTTGGAGACTGCATGCTCCTTAGTTTGTTCCACCTGCCTCCTAGCATCTTCAATGGCGCTCTCCAACTGCCTGGCCAGGCAGAGAGAGCATGAATGGGGGGTGGCAGAGGGAGAGAGAATCTCAAGCAGACTCCCCAGTCCATGAGGAACCG
The DNA here is from genome assembly GCA_004024625.1 of Mellivora capensis. NCBI lineage: Eukaryota > Metazoa > Chordata > Mammalia > Carnivora > Mustelidae > Mellivora > Mellivora capensis. The sequence goes on along the minus strand of PISX010002064.1, from coordinate 88,114 downwards.
GAGGCACGGCTCGATCTCACGACCGTGACAGCAGTGGCAGAGACCGGAGTGATGCATCCACAAGCCAAGGATTGCCAAGGATGGCAGCCAGCCACCAGCAGCCGGGAGAGGCTGGGAACAGATCCTTCCCTGGAGTCTTTGGCGGGAACACGGCTCTGCCGACCCCTTGAAAGCGGACCTCTGGCTTCCAGGGCTTGTTTGATTGTGCTTTGCTTCACCGTGCTTTTCTGGGGAATGGAAATCTGAGGAAATCGCGTGGCCAAGCAAGTCTATGGGCACCATTTTCCCAACAGCATCTGCTCGCATGGAGTCTCTGCATCACATGGTGGTATTTCTTGCAATCTTTCAAACTTAAATAAAATAATGAACTGGAAGGGGAGTGTTGGGTGGCACTACTTGCCTTGAGAGAGATGCGGGGGTCCTACTCCCGGGGATGGGAACTGTAAGCAAGGAGCGAGCATCACGGGTCGAAGTGTTTACGGATGGGGCAGAGCCAGGTCCTGTGCTCCATTACCAGTTCACCTCAGTCTTCCAGTCTCCACTGTGGAATATTTTCTGCCTCCAACAATCTGGATGGGCTTTGCCACCCTGGACTGGGTGTGTCTGGGCTTTGCAATCCCGGGAGTCAAGTCCCAGGGCTTCCAGCTCACATCGGGTTCTTGGCCAGTCAGGGTGGTCAACGGTGTAGAATACTGTAATATTACCACAGGCTGAGCTGGTCCAAACCTCTCATCCATGAAAAAGGTTTTCTAGGAAAGAGACCATCGTATTAAGGAGCATGGGCTGGACGGCTGGAGTGCCGGCATCTCGAGGCTGGACTGCCTTGCTTCCCCACTGACGAGCGGTGTGATCTCAGCCAAGCAACCCCGCCTCTCTGAGCCAAAGTACTTAAAAAAGTACTTAGCTCGTAATAAACATTCAACACCACAGTGCTTAGGATCATAGAGATTTTATTGATTTCTACAGCATAAGGCACTTATTATTTAATGTGCTTTTTTTTTTTTTTTAGAGAAAAAGCTATCGTAAATGAATGCCTTGGTAAATACCTATTATCAGAACAATACACACTCATCTCCAAAATCATTTCTTTCTGAACCAACCGACATCAGGAAATACCACTGGTTACTTTAAAAATGGTGAGAATTTCATATGGTCCCGTTCTTCACGTATCTTTGCCGTGTTCTGAATCACTTCTTTTACATATCAGGTTTGTGGGGAAGGGGACTTAGAAGTTTCATTTCCGTTACTCTGAATTCTCTCCACTCCGCTCCCCACAACTCAAGTGCCCCAGTCTACTGAGCCCCTTGCACACGTCACTCAACGCAGAGGGCCCCGTCGGTCCGTTGGGATTCCTCTTCCTTGTGCCCCCCAGCAGCCCCACATCTGCACAGACGACTCTAGAATCTGACTCTGAAAGTCAGCACAAGCCAGGCCCCAGACACGTGGCTTATTACCTTGTACTGAACTCCTGTTCCTGACCTCTTCAATCCACACCTGTTCTCAAGAAAAATGAATGAGAAGCCAGACTGCAGCAAAATACTCAAACAGGAGCGTTCTGATTTTGAAATTTTTAAAAATTTTCCTGTGCCAAATGCAACGAGCTCGGGTACATCACTGACCTGTCACATAATGAACTTCCTGTCTTTTGTTCCTTATGAATTTACATATCCAATTATCCTTCTATCTCATGTCTCACGGTTTTGCTACATCGACTAAAACTTTTTAACAAGGCAGTCTTCTGATTTAATGGACTTTGAAAGTTCGTTTGTAGCTGGTCGTTTGGGTCTGATGGCGCTGGCACTGCCCAGTGCTGAGATGTTCCCGGCAGGAGGGAGTGCCTGAGGGTCTCCGCCGATGGGGTAACAGGGGTGCTCACGCGGCGGTCTGCAGGTGCAGAGAAGTGGCGGCAAGGGAGCTCCCGTAACAACGGTGCTGATTTTAAACCACCCCTGCTCCTTTGTCAAGGGGCACTGTACCCCCTCGTTCGTATCATCAAAGTCGGCGCTAATTTAGATCACGGGGCTGAACGCACCATTTCTGCCCCCGCCAGGGTTTCTGCTCTTTTTCTATTCAGCACTCCGCCTCGATGCCCCCTTCTCTGTCCAAGGGGACATGGCAAAAAGGCTCATAAGTGGAGGGCCATCCCACTGCACAAGAATGCCCACCTGTGGACCTCCTGCGCTGTTGGACGTGACCTTGAACAAACTCAAAATGGACTGAGAGGCGGCTCTTGGGGCTTCAGTTCTCGTCTCTGGGAGGAGGCTTTTAGAGACGGCCAGTGTGTGGGCCAAGGAGGCTCTTCTAATTTCCCAGAAGGCAGATTCAACTTGGACTAGCATTGACGGCATCATGACAACAGCAGGAGGGTCAAAATTTAATAGCAAGTGTTGTCTACTCAGTTCCTTGTACAAAGAAACCCACACGGGCTCTGCTAATGGGACACAGTGATCCGTTTCATCAGGAAGGAAAGGCGATGACCTTTGTTTTTGTCTGGCATTCTGGGAGTCGTGGACACAAACTAAGACAATCAGACGTGGTTTGTTCATGGAATTATCAAACACCACACCTGGATATCAAGGTGGGATGGAGGACAACAGGTAGACTTTTACCATCTGCTACTGGGAAGCAATCAATTTCCCAAGCGGAGCTGAGAGACACATCATTAGGAGGATTGACCCAAACGCCGAGGCAGCGAGATTCTAACACCATTTATTCCTTTGTTTTCAGGCTTCCCCCACTCCCCTCTTTTTAAAAGGGAGGGCAGCTCTATTCTGAATATAACTTAGGGTAGGATGATAGGACTCATCTCTCTGAATGATGCAAGAGGACACATATCTGTCTGCCTGGAATACTTTTATATTTCAACAGGGGGCCGTGCGCAGCCGTACTTCTTGGCAAAGTAAGAAACCAGTGGAAGTGAACCGTGAACAGACTGTCGGTGGCAGTCACTTTTCCTCCATCAGGCCCATGAGATCGGCTTCTATCCCCTTCTCACTCAGCTCATCCAAACTGTAGTATCGGTGAATGATCTTCTTGGCGGTGACCACCACGACTCGGAGCCCGTGGGTGTCTTGGCCCAGCTGGCATCCGATGGCCGACGATACCACCATGTCGAGGTTCTGGTAGGTGCCTCCAGCATTCCGGTGGTAGTGGCCTGAGAACACAGCTGTGACACCTGCGGGGGAGGGAACAAGACATTAGGGGGCCAAGGATTTCCATTTCAGGAGTTTGTGGGCTCCGCGAGGGCCTTCCTTCTGAGACCAATATGGTATGTTGTGCAAGCAAATGCATTAATGGTATGTTGTGCAAGCAAATGTGGTATGTTGTGCAAGCAAATGCATTAATATCACTCAGTGCATAATAAGCGAGAAGACTCCATATGTGACATCCAGAATCCTCTCAGGGATAATTCATTGATACAACATCCCAACACATTTGTCGTAAGTGGTACAAGGAAGTGCTAGGGAACGAGAAGAGAGAAGATAAAGGGACTGACTTCGGGAGAGATACAGAAAGCGGAAGGAAAAATTCTGAGGCCTGCATCAACAGCCATCTGATGGGAGTTAAATGTCTACAAAGAAGAACGTTCATGGAGCTCTAATCAAGACAGCACAGCAAGCTCTGCACCTAACGTAACTCCTCCACTACACACTCGAGAGCTGTGATGGCTAAAACCTACACAAGAAAACCAAAAGACAGAAGTCACCTCGGAATCAAAACCAATAGCTCCATGCATGAGAAACAACACAGAAACACAGAAAGGCAGGGTAATGAGCAGGGTCACGGTGCTGCTGGGAGCGAAGCTCCTGGAGGGTGAGAGCAGCACCCTGTGAGTGAGAAGCAGTTTCTGTGACAGAAGGAAATAAAGACCGGCCCCTGCTTGAAAGAGGGCAGGCACGGGAACCTCTGTTTATGGAAAGGGGATGCAGGAAACCCTGGCCGCCTGCTGCCTGGGGCTAGGGCCGTGGTAGGCAGGGGTTTCTTACAAGTCCTCCAGAAAATAAAAGAGAACCAATTTATAATGTTTGCTAATCTCCCATGATTAGTGCTCTGAGGGTGGCTCATTTTAAACTGCCAGAGTGATGTCACTGCCCTGACGAGGGAAGGGATGGCTGGTAGCATGCTGTTCTATAGTGCTTCTGCTACACAGACACAGAGGCTGGGAGCTGCCTAGCCAGCAGGGTAATGGCAACACGTAGCAAGAAAATTAGAAAATAATGTTTTCAGTATTTATTACTGTTGCTTTTTAATATAATTTATTTAATGGTGATGTTGTAGAATTTAATGTTTACTATGGTTGTTTCACAAGGAGCTCACAACATTCCTTAAAATTTAGTAACTGGTTTTTGTGAACTGGGCAGGAACTGTCTCTGGCAGAGCACTGGGTGAGGGCTGGTAGCAATCTGTGGGTCTAGGAATGAAGGACAGACACATGCTCAAGTCTAGGAAATGAGACATGTTTTCTTAGTGTTACTGTGGGCAAGGGCCCTCGAGCTCTACTCTAAGATCTGGCCCCGGGGAGGGGTTGGGGTGAAAGAGACTGAAAGAGACCCAAACCACTAGACAAAGAGAAGCTATTCAAGACAGAAAGTGAAGGAAAAACCAAAGCTGGAATCACCTCTTACTCAACTGAATCTGAAATAATAATAAAATCCCACCACTGTGTGAAGAAATCTCATACTAACTAAGACAGTCTACAGACTCCTCAATCAGGAATATGAATTCATTCCAGGTGAAATGAATGATATAAAACTGCCTGAAAAGTATTTAAAAGGACTATGTTTAGGGCATTAGGAAGTCCTTAATAAAAGACTGATATCTATAAAAAAGAACCAGGTGTTATGAAACAAAACAGGCATGAACTAAATGAGAATAACTGGTAATGAAAGCTGAGAAACAGTGGCCATTAAAGACAGCCATTAAAACAGAACACAAAGACAACTCTCAATAATTGGGATAAATTCTAAACTGGACACTAATCAGAGAGGAAATCAGTGAATTAAAAGACAGAATGGAGGCACTGAACTAACCAAAAGACAACACGGAGACTCAAACACAAGCAATGAGAACATGTGGTTCAAAGAACCCAAAGAATGGATAAAGAGGTATCAATGGATGCTTCAGAGGAGGTGCAACAGGAGAAAGGAGGAAATAATAGTAGGAATAACTTGAAGAAACAACTCCTGGGGATTTTCCAAAACAAAGGAATATATGGGCCTTCAGATACAAAGTACTAGGTAGGATAAATAATAATCAAGTTGTACTGATATATATATATCACGGTGACATTGTGGAGCATCCAACAACAATAACAACAACAAAAACCCTAAAAAGATATGGCAAAAATACTATAAAGGAATGACAATTAGACAGCAGGCCCCCCAGCAATAACAGAATCAAAGAGTAATACCTTCCAGTGCTGAGGGCAAGCAACTGTGAAACTCCAATTTTATATCCAGCTAAACCATCATTCAAGTTAAAGGGCAAAAGAAATATATGCTGGGGCATATGAAGATGAAGAGTTTACCACTTCCAAACCTTCGCTGAAAGAATGATTATGAGATACGTTTCAGCAAGGAGAGGATGAACTTTTAAAAAACAGTGAGGTGCTAACACTGATAAAAAATATTTTGGTAAATTAAAAAAAATATTTTGGTATATTTAATTAACTACTGATTATCTTTGAAAACCTCTATTTTTTACATGTAAAACTAGAGCTCAAGAACGTCAAGATGGGAAGTCAATGGATAATTAAATCACATAAAAGCTACTGTCACATTTGGAAGGGAGATGAAAATAATGAAAATAATTATATTTTGCTAAAAATAAATGCATAATTAACATGCTTCTTAAAAATGTTCGGGCACAAGCAACCAAATTAAAAAGAGGCAAAGTGTACTTCATCAAAATTTTAAACTTTTGTGCATTGAAGAACACCATCAAACAATACGAAAAGATAAAAAAAAATACGAAAAGATAACCCATGGAATGGGAGAGAATATCTGCAAATCATCTATTTGATAAAGGTCGAGCATCCAGAAAATATGAAGAGATAAATATGAAAAACATGAAAAATGTTCAATGTCACTAATCATCAGTCCAACGAAAATCAAAACCATAAAACCATAATGAGATTTCATTTTGTCTCCACTAAGATGGTTATCATAAAAAATATGGAAAATAACAAACATTCACAGGGATTTAGAGACTTAGAACCTGTGTGGAGGGCTAGTGGAAATGTAAAACAGGGCAGCCATTCTGGAAAACACTTTGGCGTTTTCTTAAAGTGCTAAACATACAGCCACCGGTGACCCGGCAGTTTCACGACTAGGAATCTACTCAGGAGAAGGAAAACACACGGCCACATACAAACCTGTGTGTGGCTGTTCACAACAGCATTATTCATAGCAGCCAAAAGAGCGGAAACAACCTAAAATGTCCATTTGAACTGATGAATGAACAAAATGGGGCACATCCCTATGATGGAAGCTGATGCAGCTGTCAAAAGGACTGAAGAGCACTGACAACGCAGTCCAACGTGGACTGACCTCGAAAACCTCACGCTCGGTGAGAAGTCAGATACAAAGGGCCTCACACTGTAGGATTCCATTTATAGGAACTGTCCGGAGTAGGCAAATCCACAGATGGAAAGATTATTGCTTGTCAGGGGCTGAGGGAGGTAGGGGACAAGGGGTGGCTTGCTAGGAAGGAAGCAGGAGTGGCTGCTAATGGGTATATTAAAACCACTGAATTTTATACTTTAAAAGTGCAAATTTTATGGTATGGCTCAATTAAAAAAATGCAAAAAAATAAACGGGAAGGGGAGGAGGCCAGAATAACCTGTGAGGTAGAGATCAGCGTGGAGACATCAGCACGAACTCATGTTTACCTTAATACCAAGTTAAAGACAGAGAATGATCCAGGGAAACATTTATAGATGTGTACAGACACAGGTCAGTATGCAGACCCGTATCCTCACTCAGTCCGCTGTCAGTACCAAGAAGCAAGGGCACACGTAGGCCATGAGCACCCCTGGCATCTAGATCTTGTTTTCTAACACCCTTCTCCAATAAAAGGCTCCTTGGAGACCTGGCTGACTGTGGGGCTGGGGCAGGAAATATACAAGATGAGGGGTGCCTGGATGGCTCAGTGGGTTAAGCCTCTGCCTTCGGCTCAGGTCATGATCTCAGGGTCCTGGGATCGAGCCCCGCATCAGGCTCTCTGCTCTGCAGGGAGTCTGCTTCCTCTCTCTCTGCCTGCCTCTCTGCCTACTTGTGATCTCTGTCAAATAAATAAATAAAAATCTTAAAATAAATAAAATTTAAAAAAAAAAAAAGAAAAGAAATATACAAGATGAGTCTGGAGCATCTTGATGGGCCAGGAAGGGAGGATGTGCTCAAACACTCACACTGATGGGGGTGTGTCAGAGGGACACAGGAGTCAACCCACAGCCAAACCTTAATAACTGAAGCACCTAAATAAACTAGTGTTGAATGATAACCCAAAGTATAAAAAATAAATACACAAGTCCAAATTTCTGACAAACTGTCACAGCGCAGAGACCAAGAGGTGGGAAGCCTCAGTCAGGTGTGCTAGCCTAGAGGGGATCCAGAGCAGAAAGAGGACATTAGGTAAGAAGCAAGGGAACCGGATTATGCACTTTTGTTGATAAAAGTGTATCAATATCAGTTCATTACTTGAAGCAAATGTACCATACTGGTGTAAGATTCTATTAACGGGGGAACCTAGGGGCAGGGTATATGGTAAGTCTCTGTATTGTCTTTGTAATTTTTATGTGGATTTTGAAATTGTTCTAAAATTTAAAAAAATATATATGGATAATTTCCGAAAGAACTGAAATGGAATATGCAGCTTTCACTCAGCAAAGAGGCGGGGAGGGGGGGTGGTGGAATCAAAATGACTAAAACAAACAAAAAAGTCAAACACAAAATTTTAAAATGTTCCTGGCACCAAACGCTGGGTGGAGAAACCGGATCGCTCCTGCAGTGCCGGTGGAAATTCCTCAGAAAACTAAACTTGCATTTACCATATGACCCGGGAACAGAACTCCTGGACATTTATCCCAGAGAAATGAAAACTTATGTTCAAGTATCTGTTCGTGGATGTAACAGCCAGGAATGGAAGGCAATGTAAGGTCCTTTAGTGGGGTCTATAGTGACACTGTGGTCCATCCACGCCATGGAAAGCCACGCAGTGACGACCGAATGATGCAGACAACTGGAAGAGATTTCAAGGACATGATACCCATTTGAAAAAGCCAAACCCCAAAGGTTCTATCCTGTAGGATTCCATTTACATAGCATTCCTGAAATGAGAAAATTCTAGATGCGGCTGCTAGGAGTCAGGCGTGGTGGTGGAGGGGGTCGGGGGGGGGGGCAGGAAGGACTATAGGAGGCCGGCAGGAGGGATCCTCATGGGGGATGGAATGGTTTGCATTTGACGAGGAGTCAAATGTACGTGTGCTGCGTCTGGGGGCATAAAGGCACGGTACAGTGTTCACCAAGCCACTGGTGGTGATGGTCATTTATGGGAGGACTGGATAAATTGCAGCAGGTGTGTTTTTAAAAAGAGGTAGATTTACGTGTACTGGCTTTGAAAGGCACCAAGTATATTATTAAACACCAACAAGAGGTTACAAAAGTATTGTGTGATCCTGGTTTTGTAAAACAGAGACAGCGTATGCTTAAGAAGGTGTGTGCACATGTGTTTGAAGCCCCCCCGCCGGCTGAAATCGGATACATGCCCACTGCTCCCACTGGTGATTTCATGGGGAGCGGGGGGGAGGGGGGCTGGGATCAGCGAGGGGCATCACTTTCTCCTCTTTTGTACTGTGGTATAATGCTATCAGCGGTCACGGACACGAGCATCAAGGTGCTGTGAACAGCGTGGAGGGGACGTGCCAGATGGATGGGGGTGGCAGGGAGAAGGGACAGAATGGCGGTGCCACCATGCCAGGGCCCGAGATGGGCGGGTCAGCAGCTTGCAGCTTAAGTCCAGGGGTGGGCGCCCAGATGGTCCTCATCACAGCTGGAGAGCTGAACAGCCCTGACCACAGAGACCAGAGGACCGTGGAAGTGACTGGTTCCTCCACGGCCTTCCTGGGGTTTCAGAGCTTCACGGCCGGTGCCATTGGAGGCTCAGCAGGAGCCTGTGCTTTAGACAGGCCTCGGGGACGTCCCTGTGGCCAGACAGAAGCCACTTAGTATTGTTATTATTTTGTTGTGTACTAGATTATGTGCATGGAATTTGGCTCTTTATGCCTAATTCATAGTTGCAAACTAATATTCTGGAAGGAATGTTTGGCAATTTTGAAAATGGCTCGCATTAGCCGTAATTAGCTGTAAAAACTCATTTATGTTCAAATTTCACGCCATATTTATTGGCGTCCATAGAGACAGGGGCATTAATGGGGCTGTTCAAGTGACCTGCAGAACTTTCCGAGCGGATCTCGGGGGACCCCGGACAGCTGCGCTGGTCTGCCGTGTGCCTCCTATCCATCTTCCTGCCACAAACCCCTCAGGGCGCACCGTTTATCGTTAATGTCCCAAGTCACAGCAAGTGTGACCAACCGAGGACTGTGGAATTAACAAGGCTACCTAAGAGGACCAGCAATAAAGATGAAAGAGAGCGGGGCCACTGTGCTCAGAATGGGCTCCCCTCTGGCAAGAGAGCTCCCTCGTCCCCACCATTACAATCAGGAACTTTACATCTTGGGGTCCTGAGCAAGACATTGTGGAATGGCCATGGAGTAAGTGTACTAAGGGACAGTCAAAGGGAGGAGGGTACGAATAACTCTCCATTCTGCGGGGTTCTAGGGCGGAGTTCGGGCTCTGGGCTATTCCTGGCTGGCCCAGTGAAATCCGAAACCCGAGGGATGAGACTTGAGGAGGGACATGAGGGAGCCTCTTCCCGGGCTGGAGCCAGAGCCAGAAGCAGCCTGGTGGTTGACAGTGGGAGCTTCTACTCCCACCTCCTGGGAAGTCCAGCAGTTCTGAGCCCCGATTATGTCCTCCAAATCCTCCCTCAAGTAAGGGCAGTATTGAGGCAGAGGGGAATGGGATGGCTTGGAAGGAGGACAGAGGTAGGAAGCTTGGGACTTTCCAAGCATCATCTTGCTGAATCCTCCCAATGGAGACTCGAATCACCTGTTTTACAGATGAGAAAACCGAGGCTGGGAGAAGAAACAAAGTTACGCATCTGGAAAACTCACCCAAGGGCTGAACCGGCCTTGCAGACTCTGACTCTGTCTTTTGGGCGCCTTGGGCAGACCACTGCCCTCTGTGGGCCTCCACTTCCTCCCTTGTGAGATGAATAATGACTAACACCTGTCTCAGGGATGGCAGAGAGGTCTGAAGGAGAGCACGGAACCCGGCACCCAGCACCCAGCAGGTGCTCATCAACCCTCGGGTCTCCCTCCTGGCATTGCCCGCAGCCGACTGCTGGAGCGGGACACAGACACCACGAGCGGACCCGGCGATGCAGTCTCTGCCCAGGTTACAATCCTGCCCCTTCCACGCTGACAGGCCACGAGGACCCATCTCTGCTTTCTATTAGGTTTTGATGGGGACGCATTGATTCGCAACTCAATGCAGGTAAGGAATGCATTAATAAATTACGGTTTCCCTGACGGGGGATTGATTTTAGCACTGTTTTCAAGAGTTGTGCAGAATTTCCATTCTGGCTCTTCATCAGTCATCTCGGGCCGACATGCCTCCACGGTTCCTTAATTGAGTATTATGTATAGATTGTTTCTGAATTATGAACTGCTGTAAGGAGAGGACAAACATCTTCTTAAATTACCCCCAGAAGAATTCCCAAGCCAAAGACAGCCCGTGCGCATCCACAGAGGAGAGCTTCTGTGGCATGAGCGTCGTATTTATTCCTCCAGGGTATCAAGTCATAAAGATGCTATAAAAGCTATTTTTGAGCTGTCTTCATTCAAATTCGTTTCGAATCAATCAGAGGATGGCAATGCAATCTCCATATAATTTAATATTCTAATACTGGAAGCTTGCTTCAAATCAATCAGGAAATTGGGAGGGGGACCCCAGTGCAATTTTAATATTAAAAACTGGCTCCCTTAATGCGTTAGTGTTACTTAAGCCTGGAGAGTGCACACAAATTTGAATGGGAGCGCTTTTGTTTTTACCCTGAGTATACATTTATGAAAATGGTATGTATCTTGACATCGTCAGCTGTGACGGTGAAAACTGGGTTGTAAATCATGAGTCACTCAATTTATTCTGCTTCAGTGGTAAGGGGAAAAAAAAAACATGACTCATTAAAATTAAAAAAAAAAAACTGGTATGAACGGAGAGAAAACAGGTACAAATAATCCGTGTTGCAGGTAAAGAAATTCGCAGGCAGGTCGCGGAGAGGCGGGCCCTGAGATGGCGGTCCCTGCCAGCAGCTCCAAAATCAGGGTACAGCCCACGTGACTCATTAAGTAAGAGGTTCTTCACTATTGGGTTAGGGATCTGAGTTCGCTGCCACAGAGAGGTTAAGGGACTTGCCTGGGGTCACACAGCGAGGATTTGTACCTGGATCAGGCTGACTCTACCCATTACCTTAGAGGTACAAAGTGTCAAGGATCATGACACTGCAGGGCCAGTAAGAAGGCTTCCTGGAGGGGGTGGCTTTGACCTAAGTGACACCCTGCACTTCTGCCCGTTCTGTGTTCACATCTGCCCTGGGTCTTGAAGCAGGGTAGTCCTCTTGCGGTAGTAATAATGATAACAAGTAATATTTATGGAGTGTTCACTATCAGACATTGTTCTGAAGAACAACACATCACATGTTTTTAAATCGTGTGAGCCCTTCCATTTCCCTATGAAAAAGGCACAGTTACTACCCCAGTTTGGCAGACGAGGAAAACAGACGTAGACACATTCCATGTTTGCCCTGCTCGGCCCCTCCCTGGCAGGGCTGCGATCAGAGCCCAGGGGTCTGGCCCCAAGTCAGCACTCTTAACCAAACCCCTGCCAAGTGGAGGGAAAGTGAAAGCCCGGGAGAGATGGGCCACTTGAGTGAAGAAAGTCACCACCACACAGCTCCTGCTGACCCACCACCACCCACGGGCACCCCCTGGTCCTTCTCTGTGCTTTTGAATCCTCGCCAGACGTGTGACATGGGAGAAATTCTTCTGCAAGTTCTCCGGGGAGCGCATGGTGGTACCAGGATTCCAGATCAGAGTTGACTCAGCTGGAGGGCAGGGGGGCCAGAATGACCACCAGCTGGAATGGAGACAAGTGAGGGGCCAGGCTCAAGCCTGCATCTTCCTCCTTCTCGTGGTGGGGGCCTCCAAGCATCCCATCACTGCCAGCTTCAGCCTTTCACGAATTCAAGCCTTCTCATCCCCCAATTCCCATTAACTTAAGTGGGATCTTAAAGACATTTTCACGGAACTTCTTTCAAGGACAGCTTGTAACCTAATTGACCTAGGGCCTACAAACATTCTCTGTAAGGGGTCAGAGAGTAAATCTTTTAAAGCCATGAAATCTCTGTGAGCTACTCAACTCTGCCTTCCTTCATAGCATGAGGGCAGCCATCATTCACAGTTATGTAAACCTGTGGGCATGGCTATGATCCAATAAAACTTTATTGGCAAAAAAGAGAGGAGGGCCACCCCCAGTATTTGCAGAAAAAAAAACAATCTTAAAAAAAAAATTGGGGTGCTCAAAATTCAGCCACAGTTTCTCAATTCTTCAAAAACTAGAAGTTTCTTTCTGTACTTCTCACAAATAAAGAAAACAGTAATGTGGAGTCTGTAGAACTATGAATGCCACTCTGACCAGGGGACACAAGTGTATTTGCCCAATGGAGAACAATGCTCTGATGAACACAAAATTATTCCATAAATAATTACTCAACTATAAAATAATTCAAAGCATTTGTACTAACGGTCAGAAAGAGAGTTCTGTATTTACTTGAAATTAAAAGTGTCCACATCCTTCCATCTAAAAAAGTAACTCTAAAACATTTTTTAAAAAACCATGTGCTGGCAGTTTTTGCTTCAAATTAAATGTCTAATGGGCTTATAGAGTTAACACATGTACCAATAAGAGAGTATAAAACTCAACCACCATACAGTTTACACTCAATAAATATAAATCTACGTTGCTGAATTAACGTTCTAGTTGTCCTTTATTTTTTTAAAGATTTTATTTATTTATTTGACAGAGAGACAGAGATCACAAGTAGGCAGAGAGGCAGGCAGAGAGAGGGGGAAGCAGGCTCCCGGTTGAGCAGAGAGTCCAATGCGGGACTCGATCCCACATCCCTGAGATCATGACCTGAGCTGAAGGAAGAGGCTTTAACCTACTGAGCCACCCAGGCACCCTCTAGTTGTCCTCTACAGAGACGATGTGAAATGGAAAGGGCTCTGAGGTGGTCCTGCTCTAGAGAAACATAATGTGAGCCTCTTGGGTAATTTTAAGCCTCCTAGTAGCTGCCTTTAAAAAAGGAAACAGTGAGAGGTAAAATTAGCTTAGTTATGTGTTTTAACCCACTATTTAAAATATTATTTCAACATATAATCCATATATAAAATATTACCAATTTGGGGCACCTGGGTGGCTCAGTCAATTTTACATTATTTTCATACAAAGTCGGAAAATCCAGTGTGTATTTTATACTTCGAGCCCATGTCAATCTGGACCAGCCACATGTGGCTGCTACACGGATCAGAGCCATTCTGGAGTGGGGCAGATGTGGAAATCCAATCCCAGCGTTGGCTCTTTGTAACTGCATGGCCTTAGTTTCACTATCTAAAAAATGGGAGATAGACACAGCTACTTTGCAAGGCTGCTGCTCTCGGAATCAGCTATACTGTGCCTGGCACACAGTAGGCTCCTAATGAATGAAAGCCATTATAATATCAATTATTAAATCACTGAATATCTCTTTAACAGAAGCACTGAATTATTAATATCATATGACAAACACAAGGCCCTTTTGCAGAGCAAAAATAACCACACCACACGTACAAACAAAGAAGGCAGCTCTAGGATCAATACTTTCCACATTTTACAAGGAAGCTGAACTGTTACTGGGTCAAAGAATACCTCCATTTTTTTGGTACAGCGTCAAGTATAATTAAAGAAGCATAAACTTCATATATTTGGTCAATTTTAACGCATGTACACAACCAGAAACCATCACCAAGATCAAGATCATGAAGACATCCTACCATTCCCGAAAGTTTCCTTGTGCTCCTTGGGAGTCAATCCCTCCCTCCATCCTGGCCCAGGCAACGTCTGACCTGCTTTCTGTTTCTACAGATTAATATGGATTTCATATAATAGAATCATATAGTATGTGCTCTTTTTTGGTCTGCCTTCTTTCATGTAGCATGATTTTGAAAGATTTTGAAATTTTTTCATGAAAGAATCATGAAGGCATAATTTTCAAAGATTCCTCCATATTACTAGATGTATCAAGAGTTCACCCTTTTTACTGCTAAGTAATATTTCAGTGTATGGATATCCTGTAATTTGTTTACCCATTAAACTGCTGATGGGCCCTGGGGTTATTTCCAGAATTGCCTCAGCACGTGCGATGAAAAGTGATTAACCATACATGTTTGGGTTTATTTCTAAACTCACTTTCCTGTTCCATTAATCTGTTTACCTTATAATACCAAATGTCAGCTTTGATCACTGGAGGTTTACAATTGGTTCTGAAATCAGGCAGGGTAGGTCTTTCAACTTTGTTCTTCTTTTTCAAAATCATTTTGCAATTAGGTAACTTACATTTCCACAGAAATTTTAGAATCAGCCTGCAGTTTCTACCTAAAATAAAACTACAGGAATTTTGATTGGGATTATGTTGAATCTATAGATTAATTTGGGGAAAATGCCACATTAACAACAGTCTTCCGATCCATGAACATGGTCTATCTTTCCATTTACTTAGATCTTCTTTAATTAATGTCAGCATTGTTTTACAGTTTTTAGGGCAGAAGCCTTACATGTCCTTTGTGATTCCTTGGTATTTTATGGTTTTTGTTGCTATTGCAAATTCATGTCGTTTTACAATTTTATTTGACAAGTGTTTATTGGTGGTATATAAAAATATATTTGACTTGTGTCTATTAACCGGATACTCCGAGACCTTGCTAAATTCATTTATGCTAGTAATTGTTTTGTAGATTCCTGGGATTCTCTAAGTACATAATCAACTCATCTGCAAACAGGGACAGTTTTATTTCTTCTTTTCTGATTGTTATGCTTTTTCTTGCTCTTTGTAATGACTGGAACCTCCAATATGCTGTTACAAAGGAATGGTGAAAACAGACAAGGTCTCCTTTTTCCTGATCTCAGGAGAAAAATTTAGTCTTCCATATTCCCATAGTTTAGACTTTGGATCTGACTGTCAAATTATCCTTAAGGAAAGAAAGCAACTAAAATTCCCACCAAGGGTGGGAGAGTTTGGTCACTGAGATTTCATTCCTTGGTGATCTGACAAGGCAGAACCTTTCAAAGATTAAAAGGGAGACTGCCCAGAACACGTTTATCCAGAAATTCCGAGTAACTGCTCTCCTTTCTCATTGTTGTTGTTGTTGTTTTTAATCATGCTGGATAATCCCTGTCCTCTTACTCTTAACTAAGCCCTCCCACACGATTTATGCCAGTGGCTGCTGTCGGTGTCCCAGCTAGGCCCCTTTCCAGGCTGGTGCACCCAGCTGCTGCCAGGAGGGTTGGCTGCTAACTGCTCACAGCCGTGCTGCTCCTGAGACCCGAAGGATTGAACCAACATCATGGTGGGGGGCACAGGCAATGAATGAATGACATGCGAGTGCAGAAGGTCAGCCCCGAGACCATGTGGCAGAGGACTCCTATTCTATGAAATATCCGGAACAGACAGGCACATCTACGGCGAGAGAAATTAGATTTCTAGGGCAGGGAGGGAGGAATGGGAAGTGGCTGCAGAATGACGCAGGGTTTCTTTATAGCGTCACGCATGTGTTCTAAAATTGGCCGTGGTGGTGCATGCACGGCTCTGTGAACAGACTGAAAACTGCTGAACTGTACACTTTGAATAAGTGAACTGTATGGTATGTTGATGGTAATGGTTTGTCGATAAAGCTGTTATGGTGCGGTGGGGGAGGGAAAGAAAGGGAATGAGGACCCTAATAGTAATAGTTACTATGTTCTGAAGATCTGCGATGGGCTAGGCACTGTAAACCAGGCTCGTTGTGTGTATTACTTTTAATTTTTCCATACCCCTAACACGGATTATTGTATGTATGGGCTGGAGGATGTGGCCCCCCTGCCTCAAGGTTGGGGGTGTGTGTGGTGTAACTCATGCCGTGGAGCTCCAGCGGGATCAGGCTGAAATCCTGAGCACATATCCTTGCTTATTAGCTTTGTTCCTGGCCCTGTCCTGTGTCCTCACTTCCCTGCTCCACGGAGCCTCCCTCAGACACTGACCTAAGGAGGTCATATGGACCCGGACACCTCTATTACTCTGTGAGTCCCAGGGCCACCCAAGGGCTCCTGGGGGCTGCCTTCTCCCATAGCCCCACCCATTTTACAAATCACAAAGGCTTTCTATTAAGAACTGCAGCTTGCTCTTTTTGGTGTTTTTTTTTTTTTTTTAAGATTTTATTTATTTATTTGACAGAGATCACAAGTAGGCAGAGAGGCAGGCAGAGAGAGGAGGAAGCAGGCTCCCTGCCGAGCAGAGAGCCTGATGCGGGGCTCGATCCCAGGACCCTGGGATCATGACCCGAGCCAAAGGCAGAGGCTTTAACCCACTGAGCCACCCAGGTGCCCCCTTTTCGGTGGTTTTAAAGTCTCTCCACTCTTTATCTTTATTGTGCTTCTACCTTCCAAAGTAACGGGCCTCAGGAAAGCAGCTAAATGAGCTATGGTACACACAGTGCAGCTATAAGGGAAAGTCAGGCAGAGCTCCACGAATGGATACGGAATGACAGCCAGGAAAAATTATGAGAATGGATTGCAAGAAGCATACACAGTAACCGTCCTTTTGTGTAAGAAGGGATAATAAAACAAACACACATGATGCATGCGGTGTACCCTCAAACAGATCAGAAAAAATATATATATATTTGCAATATCGCTCATAAATGATATAAAAAAATAAAGCAACTGGGATAAAACAGATAAATCTGGGTAAAATGAATATAGGTGTTCTTTTTACTTGCAACTTTTCTATAAGCTTTGAAATATTTCTGAAAATATTTCTGAATTTCAGAAGCAAAAAAAGCAGGGATGCTTGCTAAAATAAGATCAGATGTTGTAAAAAAAAAAAAAAAAAGATGTTGAACTTTCTCTCCCCGTTTTAGTTCCATGTGTATTGTCCAGATATTTCAAATTGTCTGTGCTAATAACACGGGTGTAAGATATAGTCAATAGTAATACACATATGTACAAATATGAACAATTTCACAAAAACGGGGTCTGCTATCTACGGATGTGCTACTTGCTTTTAGTCACTCAACACTATCTTTTCACTGTTCCGCTCAGAAGACACAGCTCTATCTCAGCACCACCCCCATAAGCTCCGGAAAAACTGTATTTCCAGTAGGTCAAAATCTTGGCTGTCAGATGATTATTCGACACTGGGAGGTCAGGCGGGTTCCGCGCCTTTCAGCTCTGCGCGAACTGCTCGGGTACGTGGAGAAACTCAGAGTTAGCAGGGCTTCTCAAAGAGCCCCGGGGACCTGGGAGGAAACCACTCCTGGGAGGAAGGAGTCTCATAACCCAGCCACTCCAGGAGGAGCCCACCTCTATCTGTTTGCTCAGCAAGAGACTCCCAGGTGTAGGGAGCACCTGACCTGGCCTGGGTTCTCGCCTCGGCCTCTCCTGGGGGCCCTACGGAGCTGGCAAACATCTGGTTACCTCGGGCGTCTGCCCAGATGTCTGGGTCACGTGACGTGAAACATCTGGCTTCTCTGAGGATCCACAGCCTCCTCGGGATTCTTTCCTTTCTTCTCTCTTTTCTTTTGGATTGCGTAGGAATTAATGGCCCGGTTGTTGAACCGACCTTCACCCAAGGCCAACTCATTCATACTCTATAACCACGAGAGATTTTTCTTTCTCTTTAAAAAAATTTTCTCCCCTCAAGAAATCACACTTTTCTTGGGGCACCTGGGTGGCTCAGTGAGTTAAGCCTCTGCCTTCAGCTCAGGTCATGATCTCAGGGTCCTGGGATCAGGCCCGCATCGGGCTCCCTGCTGAGCTTCCTCCTCTCTCTCTGCCTGCCTCTGCCTACTTATGATCTCTGTCTGTCAAATAAATAAATAAAATCTTAAAAAAAGAAAAAGAAATTACACTTTTCTTGCCTCCACTCCATAATAATCAACAAAAATTATATTGTTCCCTGTTCAAGGCTCCTCTTAATTGAAACTACAAGAAGGTCGGGGCCAGGGTGGGGGGGGGGGGAGACTATAATTCTCGATGGCACAGATGTGGCCCAGAGAGGACCAAGGCTGGGCATTTTCAGCTTCATCGGGTTGGAAGTGGTTCGGCCACAAAAGCCCCAAAGAAGAGCAGGGGGGGGGAGCGGCCGGTCAGAGTCATCGTGGCAACACCCAGCAGAGTCGAGGGGGACCCAGGTCCCATTTATAACACGATGTTTCCACTTCCGCCCACTGGACCCACTTAGCCTTCTATAGGACACAAGCCTCCCCTGCCTTTGAGAGCACCTGATCTTGCACAATCCAGGGCAGGGAGCAGCTCTGCTGGGAAACTACTCCTCTCCAAGGCCTCCAGGTGCCCGGCTGCCCGCATGGCCAAAGCCCGGGGAAGGGGATGGCTGCAGTGGAGCCCCCACTTCCCGCCTTGGGCTCCAGAATTAATGATGCTCCTAAGAAATTCAGGCTCACTTCTTATTTATCTACAGGGAAGGCTCTGTATGCTCAATGTTTTAATTTTTCCCCTTCCTGATAACACAGAAATTCAAAACCTCTGTGGAATATGTGAGAAGAGGACTGTGTTTTATTCATAGTAATATATGGTTGCCAAAAAAGCGGTGGCAGCTGGGGTAAGGGTCAGGGGAGTGTGGGCTTGAACTGCAGTCGGCTATTACCAAGCAGTGTGAGCGCAGCATATCCATCAACCTCCCTGAGCCTCAGTTTCCCCATGTGGAAGGCAGGACTAGTAACGATCACCCCCAGGGTCACTGTGAAGGTCAAGGGTGTCACTCAGAGCCATGGCCAAGGTTGTGTGGCAGGAATATATCCATGCTCAATAATTAGTCCTTCCTCTCAGCCTTCTCTAAGCATCTGATCAGATCTTTTTTTTTTTATTTGCACAAATTACATCTTTTTCGCTTTCATAATTTCCTCTTTATTTTTTAAGAGAAGATAGCAGGCTTGTGTGTGAGATGCAGCGTGGGGCACACATTAAGGTTTCAATCCAGAATGGACAATTTTCTAGATTTCCAGTACCCAGCTTCCATGCCCTATCTTAAACACAGCTGTCAGGACAAGAGGCTCATTAAAAAGATTGTTTTGACTGACGGCATGTTCATGTATCCAACTGGAAATCCGTCCAAAAATACTTGAGGGAGGTAGACAGAGGTGGCAGTGAGCTGCGAAGGGAGATGTTCTGCAGGGTGTCGGAGATGAAATGTACTGGGGAAAGAGGGCTCCGGCCTGGACTCAAGCCGGGGAGGTCCTGGAGGGGAGCTGTTGCCGCTGAAATGTGACCTTAGAAAAGTCAGCTTCCACCTCAGGAACCAGAGAAAGAAAGGCGGCAATCAGGAAAACTGCAGGACGGCACGTGCCCAACAGAGTGCTTTTCCACGAGCACCCTAGTCGGTGGGCTCTGTCCTGGGCTCTGTCCACACCCCTGTCTTCCCGAGGGATGACCACTGCCTCCACCTGACCTTGGCCACGCCACCTGGGACGATTCCGAGTGATTTCCCAGCCTGAGTTCCTGGACTGCTTCAAGCCCTCTCCTCCAGACTCGCTCATTCCTTTCGCCCCCCAAGGTCTGCTCCTCTTGTGGGCCTCCCTGGGCCAGTGCACTGGTCACCAGCTCAGGGATGGAGGCCACACGTCCCACTGCTTTTCTGTTAGAGCCCGCTCACAGCCTTTTCAGCTCCCTGCCCTCGGGACAGTCTCTGTGACCGCCCACTCCTCTCATCCTCCTGCCCTCCCAGCTGCCCTACTTTCTACCCCCCCGATGCATCAGGACAGCAGTCAGCTGTCAGTGGCTTGAACAAGTATACACTTGTACTGATCTATGATTTATCCACCCCATGTAAAGAAAGCAGACGGTGGTCAGGGTGGGTACAGATTTGCTCAAGGATTTCACCAAGAACGCTGGTTCCTTCTGTCTTTCTGCTCTGCGGTCCTCAGCTTGTAGCTTTGTCTTTAAGACTGCAAGGTGGTTGCAGGGCTTCCAGCCACTGTGTCCAAGTTCCAGGCAGGAACAAGAGAAAAGAGCCAACCAAAAGCTCTGCAGGAAGCCCCACTTGCTAAGTCCCAGTGCTGGGACCAGTGGCCACACCAGGTGTAAAGGGGTCTGGAAAGGAGTGTTCCCAGCCTGACCTCCTGAACAAAACCTGGTAGGGAAAGAGAAAATGCATCCTGGGTAGACTGAGCAAGGCTGTTCTCTCTAAAATGCAAAACTTGATGGAGAAAAAAAACCTTTCCATGCTTCTGTAACACCTTCTGTAACAGTGACCTGGCTCCTGTGTCCTGTCATCCAACCACTCTGAGTCCGGCTCTGCTCATAAGTGGCTTCAAGGCCAGCTCTGGCTCATGCTCTGCCCCGCATCTCGAATGCTCCCCCTCCTGCCCACATCCGCCTGGTGCACTCTTATTCATCATCCTTCAAGACCCTGCCTGCTCCTCTCCTGGCCCTCTTCTCCCTGGCCCAGCTGAACCAAGCTGGTTCTCCTTCCTCCTCTGATTCTTGCATACTTGTCTACTTTTGTCCTGGGGTTCCTGGCTTCCCACCTTGGCGTCTCCGTCTGGTCCGTGAGGGCAGAGAGCAAATCTATTTAACTGGATATCCAGCCTCTGAATGAAGAGAATAGAACTGCTGCTCTATAAATGACGGTTGGCAGATGGATGGACAGATGGATGGACAGGCAGATGGACATATGGACAGTGAATGAGTATATGAAACTTGAGGCAATTCAGAAGCTCTATGCTGGTACGTGACGTGGAGGAGAAACTCTGATCTCCCCATTTTGTCAGTATTATCTAAGGAAAAGCAGAATTCCAGTATTTTCTGATACTACAAAAGAATTACCACGTTCCTTATCAATGAAGGCCTGATTATTGCTAACAAGAGGGTGGAAGACAGAGACAGAGAAATGAGCACTGATTCTGAATCTTGTCTGTTACTTAAATGCCACATGACACACTCCTGTATCTCCCTGAACATCCGTTTGCTCAATTTTAAGAGGGGCAGATAAAAGTTCCCTTACAGAGTTGCCGTGAGTTTCAGACATGACGTGTGTAACCCCCCAGCACAGGCTTGGTGCAGAATGGGAACACGGTGCTTTTCGGCACTGTTTCTGAAATAAGGCTTGAATATGGGGTTCTTTTTTCCTGGCCGCAGGAGACAAGGCTGGCTGCCATCTGATAGCCATGCCCTTCCTTTTTGTCTTTGCTGAATAAAATCCCAATTTTGTTCTGGGAAATGTCCTGCTCTGGGAGGTCACAGGCTTCATCCCCAGAGCCAGGATCGAGGCAGCTGTGGCAATTCTTCTCTTAAGGCCACTAGGATTACAGGCTGGGAACAGGTCTGTGGCCCAGGTCTGGTTACGGAACTGTGGGAGGACAGCTGCTGGGGTCCTGGGAAAGGTTTTATTTCTTTTAAAAAGCCCCCTGTCAATTCTGAGCATCAAATCCAGGGCTGTGGTAGCCATCTGAGAAGGTCCAATCAGAGGAAAGGGTCACGTGGAGTGGTGGGTGGGGGGCGGCGAGCGGAATCACAGCAAGAACCTGATCCTGGAGCTGGCCTGGCTGAGAGCCTGAACCGTGGTTCGGCTTCTAGGACATGAGAGGGTAAGTTTCCTTATTCTCTGCGCTGGGCGAGTTGAGTTTCCTGTTATAGCCAACAAGAACTAATATTACCCTAAGCATTTTTAGAACAGTAACTCTCCTTTTGGGGTGACCAATTATCTACTTTTAAACGCTACATAAACTGGCTTGTGGAAGGAAGCTCTTAAAAAATAATGGACTTCTTCACTTGCTCTCCAACAGGTCCCAGGATGGTTCCTTGATAGGGCAGGACTCCATTAGAGCACTAATTTGTCAGTGACCTTCTTGACATCCCTTCTCTGGCTCGTGAAATTGCTTTCCCAAGCATCACGCATTCAGTGGGACCGAGGTGTGGACCCAAGGCCGCGTCGTGGCACAGAAGAGGGACAACGTGGCTTGGTCGCCTCGGGCCATGTCTCTCTGACAACTCAGAAGCCATTTGGAAGTGAGAAACAGGCGACACACACTGGAGGCGCGTGTGTCATTCCAAGACCCAAAACGCGGTCAGTCAAAAACAAAGAAGGGAAATCTCCCCCTCCCTTAGATTTCAAGCTTTGCACATTTAAGATTAAATGTGGAAAATGCTAAATGGCATAATTTTGAAACAAACCGATGGCTCTGTAACTATTATCCTTAAATGTAAGTGTCAGTGGTGATCGATCTTAAGCACCTGGACCACGGGCTGGAAAACTACAGCCAACTGTCTGTTCTCCTAGCAGATGTATGCAGTAAGAAAGCTCCTTTGCTTTTTACACGCCTCCAGGTAGGTTTACATAAGCACCTACGTAATTCGCTTAATTTTGCCTCCTGGCCCACAAAGCCTAATAGTATGTACTATCTGGCCATTTACAGAAACCCGTCTGCCAACCCCAACCTGGATGTCATTGTAGAGATTCTTTTTATTCTTTTTTTCTTTGGAAAAACTTAGACGATTCAGATGAGTACAGAAAATAACATTTATATTCCCACCGCCCACGGGTAACATCTTGTAAGATCTGCTTTCACAGTTTTTAAGAATGAAAAAATTGTAATTATAGGATTTTTATATTTTATATATATATTTATATATATCTTATAGCCCACACCCCCTTTGACCACCACCTGCTACACCAGAGGCACCTGGCTTTAGCTTTAAGGATGGGTACCTCTGGCCAGAGGATCACCGACCTTGACAAGGCTAAGACAGCTGTTCCTTCACCTTGATGGGACTCCAGGAAATGGGGATAGTGGCCACAGCACTTCCGTGTACTAACGGACTGGTCATACAGAAAAGACTTCTTTCCCTTAAAAGCTGTCCCTGTGATCATATATGGGCTTGGCACAGAGTAGCCAACCCCCAGCATCTACTGGATGGAATGGGGCCCCCATCAAAGCAAATGTCTGATGGAGTGATTTCATGAAGACGCAGCCATCAAGCAAAGGTAGTTATCAATGAAAAGAAGGAAGAAAAAAGAGAAAAGGATACGGGAAGAAGGGTAGAAATGCCCCTAATATGGAGGCTATCCATGGCAACAGGGATGACACAATTCTCACGTTCTTATGGGAAACCACGCCCCTATCAAACAGGTGGCAAGCCGAGTATTTGCACAGCTGCAAATGTGAACTACGGAGCGAGGAATTTAAATATTGGAAACAAACATCCACGCGCCAGGAAGTCCCCACCAAGTCACCCATGTTGACTGTAATTCTCCGGTAGCTTCCCTGACTTGTCCCCCTAGACTGAGCTTCTGGAGGGTAGGACTGATGGCTTACTGTTCAGCGTTCCAGTAGTTGCAAACTCCGTGTAAAGGTGACCGTGACAACAGGCAAAGCACCCGAGCCAGTGTCAGGAGCTCCTGTCACTCTTCCAATCAGAACACTAAACACCTTCAGCGAAATGGAACTGGAGGTCACATCTGGTTTTACCAAGACCAAGTTCAGGCATCGGTTTCATAAATTAAAAAATGGGCAAGGGTTTTTAGGTGAAGATTGGGACGTGTCTGTGCACAAAGAAGTTTGTGACGGGAGTTGTTACCACAGAGAAAAAGCGAAATGACTTAAGTGTCCAATAATGGCAAAAGAGTTCAATGAGCACGGTATGTCTATGTGTAGTATGAAATAGCGGTGGTCTGGGGGACATTTTGAATGACCCACGATAATGCTGTGTCTGACATCATCTGCTTCGAAAATGCCCAGAGGATAAGATCTCAGCTGTATGAAAAGAAGGAACTCCTTAATAATAAGGAATTTGTTAATGAATAGGCAGGCTGTTTATAAATGAAGACCCCTAGGACAGAAAAACAAAACAAAACAAAACCCAACTTATACAACCCGGCAGAGGCCCTTTGTGTTGAATCACAAATTATGCTAAAGACAAGGGGTTTCATAAAGCCAATGAAAGGACACGTGGGGAATGGCTGGAATTGGGAGAAGGGGAAGCCATCAACACGGAAGGCTCTGGCAGAAGAAACACACAGATGTACACACAGGAGAGTTCCCGAGAAGGGTGATAGTCGCGTTACTGATGGATTTGGAAAGACACCCTTAGGAAAACTGATGAAACGTGCAACTATTTTTCTGTTGTGCAGAAATGACCTTCGGTGATGCCGCTGTCAAATGCACAATGCTGTTGAACAATGATTCTAGACTTGTTCAGCCCAAGGAAACCAAGTTAACACCTGATTCATTCTTTATTCATCGTAAGAGTTGGTGCACGTTGCAGTAACCACTAACGTTTTATCAAATACAGGTTGATGTAAACGGACTGCCATGATTTCTCTTTTTGCAAGGTAATGTCTCAAACCAACCCTTGTTGTTTTTTTTTTTTTAATTTATTTATTTGAGAGACAGAGAGAGCGCACAAGCATGCCTGCGCTCAAGCTGGGGGGCAAGGGGCAGAGGGAGAGAATCCTAAGCAGGCTCCCCCCACAGCATGGGCTCAACCCCACGACCCTGAGCTGAAATCGAGAGTCATACCCCCAACCGACTGAGCCACCCAGGTGCCCCAAACCAATCTTTCTTTTATTTCATCCCTCTTTGCTAAGAGCTACAGTCCCCACGTTTTAAGTAAGCTTTTTCTGGTGCCTGCCTTGGACTTGAGTCTACAGGGCAGGTCCAGACCCCTCCCTGCGTTCCAACAGCATCTCTGCCTGCAGAGTGTGTGGTTCACACACTCAAGATCAGAGGACCAGCTGAGGGGCTCACTCTGCAAGAAAGGCTGCCGCCGGCTGAGGCCTGAGGGGCCGTCCTCACCCTGGGGGCGCTCCCTGCAGCCTCACTTCACAGACCCCTCAGACACGGGGGCTCTGAGCCTCCTTGGCAAGGTGGACCAGCTCCTTGCTGAGGCCGCCCGCGCAGAAGGACAGATGCAGGGCAGACGGAGTGGGTGAGCAGGTGGGACCCACCTCCACCCAAGCCTGCCTGGCAGCCTGCACCTTGCCGTCAGGTCCACACCCGCGCCCCAGGCATATTCTACTCATTACCCCAACAGCCACATGGCTAAGAGGTCAGGGCCCTAGAGGAGGAGCCCCGCTTGGCTGCTTCCCAGATGTGCATCTCTCTTCCTTGTCTATAAATCAGAGCAAGGGACCTGGCCTGTTTATTACTCTAACAGTACTGTACTGTAATATTTAGTAAGTGGTCATGTTATTACAGGAGTGTTATGTCAATTACGTCTTAAACGGCTCAGGAAGTAAAACCAATACTGGAGGAGGTCGTGGACCCTGTGGCTTCTAGCACCCGCGGGTGGCATGTCGTGGGGCTGACTCAGGGACACGGGACCCCGGCGTGGTGGGCAGAGGAGCAGTAGAGACAACGTGGTCAGGAATACAAGGGTCCCAACTCTGGCAACACTCCAGCCACCCAGCCGTGGGTCAGAGGCGTGAACTTGCAGAAAGCAGGAAGTATGTTCCTCATGCACCCACTTCTTTCATGTCAGGTCACCAGGTTTTTAGGACAGTAACGACAGTGGTGGGAAGACGGGTAACACCAGCAGCACTGTTCATACTGGGCACGCCCCAGGAACCAGACCCCGTGACACGGTACTGCCTTATCTTGCCGGATCCCCCACAGACACCGGAGACTTTACCATGCCCGCTCCCCAGCTCTGTGACCTCAACAAGGGACCCCAGGCTACACGTCGGGTTGCTTGTGCAGAGGCTGTGCTGACACAGAGCACGGCCGCTGACAGACCGTAACAGCAATACTGAACCTGAGCCACAGCTCTCAAAAACCTTGTTCAGCTCTTCCCTTTTCCAGGAGAAAGGCCGCTCTTTCTGGTGGTGTCTGTGATATGGCATCTGGGAGGGAGGGAGGCTACAGCCCTGACGGAGAGACAGGCACAGACCATGAGGCCCGACCTAGGCGGAGTGGCCCTGCTGGAGGTTCCTGGGCGAGGCAGCATCGCACCTGCCCTTGGACGTGACCCCTTCTACCTGGGCAACATTTCTGCAGGGACCTCCCCACCTGACCACCCACTGTGCACAAAAGAGTGCCCCGTGGAAAAGAAACAGCTGCGAGAAGTTCTTTCCTCTCCTCTTACATGTCTGTAATGGACCCAGAACCAGAGAGCATCTGTGTGCTGGTCTCCTCTCTTAGGTGGCACCCAGGGTCACAGGCTCCTCGGCATTGTGCCAAGGGGCACGGAGCCCCATGTCTGCACTAGGAGGCTTGCCCAAAGGGGCGTTATTCTTTCACTCCCCAGTGAATCGTCCACACGCAAACATTTTTGTTAAGTCAAATTAAAAAAAAAACAAAACTACAAAACTAAAGCAATTTCTGGCTTACTTTAAAGAACAGTATTCTGGATCCTCACTTAGATCGTTGGCCATAGGGGGGCAAATGCCTCTGAAACACAAGCAAGTTCCCGTAACTAGAAATACCCGAACTAGTATAGGAAGTCAGAGTGTTTAGCTAAACGAGGGATATTTCAATTTTACAAAGGAATCCCACTGCTCATTTTAAAGTGACACTAATTGCTATTTTTAAAACATGGCCTAAAAAGAGAAGATATAATATTGTAATTTTGTAAACTTAAACAGTCACTACGGTTTCCCATGCGCTGTGCCTCCTTTTTGAAATGTCACAATGGGAGTTTCCAGCGGGACTGGTAATTTTCAGCTGGAGCATGGTGTCTACGATACCGGCGGGGCGGGGTGGGGGGACTCTCTGCCTGTCCCGCTCCTTCCTACCCTCAGTGCCTCGCCCAGGGCCCGTGCTCCGTGTACGACGGGTAAATGTTGACTTCACTCTGGGAACCGACAGCACACACTGACATGTGCCAGATTCTCGGTTTATAAATATTTACAATCAGGACTTGATTTCGACTTTAATGAGCCCAACTGTTAAGGATACCTCGGAAGTGAGAAATGGAACCCATCGCTTCCCGCCAGATGCAGCTTCGGCAGTTGGTCTTTTATCTGGCTTCGCAGGGAGGGAGGCACAGGCATCGACCGAACGGCAAGAGCAGCTCGTTTTACGGCAGACTGGTCAAAAGGGAAAACAGACCCAGCCTGGGAACAGTAATTTGGGACCAAATGGAAATTGAAGAGGGTGAAACTCTTCAAGCCGACAGCCTCCCAGAAACTCCGGAGTCTACAGATGCTTCAAGAAGGAGAGTTGATGAGGTCCCGCTTGAGAGGTGGTTGAAAAACAACCACTGAGGATAGTTTTTTAAAATGCATCTTAAACAGAGGGCGTCGGGGGGCGTCGGGGTAGCTTAGCCATTGAGCATGTGACTCTTGATTTCGGCTCAGGTCGTGATCTCACAGTCGTGAGATCGAGTCCTGCGTCGCGCTGCGCACTTAGCACAGTCTGCTTGAGATTCTCTCTCTCCCCCTCCGCCCCTCCCTCTGCTCAAGGGCTCGCGCTCTGTCTCTCTTACTCTCTCAATAAATAAAAAAAATCTTCAAACAGAGGGCATCATAAGACGACCGCCACTGTCTCGCAGACACACTGGCTAGCTTCAGAAAGCCGGACTGCAATTATGCCCTCACTGGTGTGTTTCCCAACACACGATCTCGCGTGCTCTGTGCTTTAGAAAAAGTAATGAGGAGTCAAACACTGTCACCGAATTCCGCAGGAATTTTCCATCTAGTTGAGCGCTCGCCCCCTTTTAAACTAGTACCCTCTTTTTGATACAACGAAAAATAACATGTATTCCTCATCCGTGCTGAAAAATCTCAGACTCCTTGAGACACAGCCTGTCTCCCAGCACATCCCAGGAGCTAAGAGACGTTCTGTCTGGCTTCGCTTCCTGCGGTTTGCTAACTCCTTTCTTTCTCGACTTACAAAGTCCTGTTAGCGGACATGCCTCCCCTTGCTTGGAAATTCTGGTGCATCCCCTTTCGAGAAGACGCTGTCCCTCCTGCCGGCGCCCTGGGTGGAGAAGGACTTTGGGGAGGAGAAAGCCAGACCCGTGTAAAAGCAGATCTGCCTGCCGTGGGCTCGTGATCTGACAACGAGGTCATCTAATGACCACCAACCCTGCCCGAAGCACACCCCACGTCCCCGCCTCACTGTGTCTGCTTCTCATGTCAATCCTATGAGGCTGGGACCAGATGCCCCACGGAACAAGTGAGAAAACTACGGCAGAGAGATGTGGAGCAGCTTCTGTGAGGTCACTGGCTGGGGGAGCGGCACCAAGGGATCTGACCCAGGTCTGCCTGCTGCGCCGTGATATGACAGGGCCTCAGCCCTCCCGCCCGCCCGCATGTCCCCCTGTGCCGCGACTTCTGTCTCGCCCACAGGCTGCCAGCGCTCTCATTTCCTGAGTA
The DNA here is from genome assembly GCA_004024625.1 of Mellivora capensis. Classification (NCBI taxonomy): domain Eukaryota; kingdom Metazoa; phylum Chordata; class Mammalia; order Carnivora; family Mustelidae; genus Mellivora; species Mellivora capensis. The sequence goes on along the minus strand of PISX010002064.1, from coordinate 59,374 downwards.
TTTTTCTTCGACTTGAAGAGCTACTTGCATTTTTTTCTAACGCATGTAAAAAATAGATCTTAGTGTGAGATTTCAAGTATTAGATTCTAAGCGCCCCCTTATCCCCTCCCACACCATACCCCCACGTCGTGTCATGGGCCTCCAGGGGAAAGTGCCTCTCCCGGGCGTACCCTCCACTGAGGAGCCCGAGGCTTGCTCTGGGCAGACCCCTCCGTAGGTCAGGCAGCTGCCGCCGTGGGGTCACCGGGAGCACGTTGGAGGGAGACACGCGCACAGTGTGGACAGGGTTTCAGGGGGGGGCACAGGCGTTGCATGGCAACAGGAAGACTTCTCTAAGCCAAGGGCGGGAAAAGTAGGGTCTGCGGGCCCACGCCTGCTTTTGTAAACAGACTTTTGCTGGAACACAGCGGTGCCGGTTTGCTTACACGCGTGTCTGTAACTGCCTCCGCGTTCCAGAGGCGGAGCTCAGCAGTCACTACGGAGCCCACAGCCCACCGTGTTCACTGCGTGACCCTTCGCAGAAAACGGTTACCGACCACCGCTCTAGGTGATACGTTTCCTATCCAAAAGCCGGTTGGCAAACACCAATCTACAGGTAATCCGGACCTTACCGATGATTCTGCTGGTAAGTATGTGAATCAAATTTAATTCCATCCCACTTAACCAACATTTATTTATTGATGGGGCTACTACACAACAGTCTTGGCAAGGGGCTGGGCTCACAGAGCCCAAGGAAGCTGGGGCTGCGTTTCTTGGAGGAATCAGGATATACACAAATAATTTCAATACAACTCAGTGAGACATTAGAGTAGGACCTGAGGTTTTATTTTTCCTATAAAGTGGATCCTGAAAATCTGGCCTTTTTGTTTTTTTACATTTTGACATTCTAAAACCATAACCACGGGCTAAGATCTCTCTCTAGTTGTTTTTTGTTTTGTTTTGTTTTTTTAAGCATCAACACTGGAGTTGAAGCTATTTCTGTGAAATTGCTCATTAACTTTTGTAGGAAAGATCAACTTATTGGAAGTTACCGTAATTGCCAAATTCGCTCTGGGCTCCCGACTACATGGTTCTCATCTCTGTGTTGAGAATGGAAAAAGGAAAAGGTATCGAGACGTCAAGGGAAATGGGGTCCGTTAAAGAGCCAGATTTTTGTTTTTCAAGATTGAGTTTTTAAATTGGAATCCGTATTAACTGGGTCACATATTAACCGTTTGCTGAAAGAGACTTGAGGGACAAGAGACAATGGCCAGGTTCAGCCACGATTTCATTATCTACTATCTGTCTTTGCAACTCAACTAGATATCAGGTAAATTAAGGGGAAAACCAATTTCTACATCCCGTGGATGTGATGAAATTGATTATCCTCGGGCAGAGGAAGGAAAGAGCGACAAGAAGGGGTACAGCATCTGCGCGCCTGTCCTATCCTGATAACTGTTTATGTCCACTGACGACTGACGATGCCTTTGTAGCACACAAACATGGTTTCTCACCGAGCTTCACAAAAAAAAAACAGAAGGCGTCTGTTTCTAGGGAAACCTGACCAGGGAAGTTCATAGGCTCCGATTCATAGAATGCGTCCCCATGCACAGAGCGGCCCGTTTGTACGGTAACACCCTTCTCCTCATTTACCTCCTCCCGTTTGAAAAATTAATGCAACAATGGGAGGTGATTGTTGATGCTCGTTATTAAATCATTTATTCATCCCACACGATGATTCAGAATTATTCATGAAGCTTGCTGGAAGGAAGCTGGGTTTTACCTCCACGGTGGTTTGTGGAGGGATGTACTCTTTAAAAGGATATTTTATAACAACACAATTATCATAATTAAAAGCTACCCTGACATTCTGATGAGCTTTTGACATATTTCTGAGCGCTGGCATTTTAGCACGAGGAGATAAATGAGACTGGAGCAGGACTAGGGACTAACAGAGCTGTGGGGGGAGAAGCTGGAGGTAGCGTGAAGCAGCGGCATCACCCGATTTTATCCTGGTCCTTTACCAATGAATTTTACAGAATGTCACTGGAACCTTTGGCTTTCCCAAACGAGTCCGAGAATTACATTGTCACCCGAGCAATCGCCTGCATTGCTGAGTCGCAGGTGCATATATTCCCGATAGCCCACCTACCCCTGCTGCCAAAGGAAGCGGGTCGCCCAGCCTGCCACTGAGCTGGTCCACATCTGGTCTCTGATCTCTTCCCAACGTTGCCCTTGGTCCTTCTGGGTCTGGAAGGCCACAGAGCAAAGGGCCTGGTTTGAGAAGCCACTAAAACCGATAGGCGACAGCAGGAAGGGCACCCATCTCTCTGCTACGGCCTGGTTAAGCAGGGTCAGATGAAGATCCTGAGGCCAGAGACGGAGAGGATGCCTTCCCCTATGTGAAGGTGTGTGGTGGGTAGAGAGGGGGGCTGCATGGGAAGAGACAACAGGCTGCTGTGTGAACCTGGACAGCCAGCACGCGGATCAGGGCAGAGGCACACAAGTCTTGTGGCTTTACCCAAGAATGAGGGGCTTGGATGCTGCGGGACTTGGAGCGCACCTTGGAAAACTTGGCCTGGGAGGCCCGTGAGAGCACGGACCTGGTCTGGTGCTGCATCGATAACCGGGCCATGTCATCCTTCACTTGCTCCACAAACACCGATGAAGCTGATGATGAGCGAAGGCCCGAGCCAGGTGTCCGGAACGCAGAGCTGACCACAGCAGCATCCCCAAGCTCCAGGAGCCGAGCCTAGTGGGCAACTGAGATGGGTCAACGCGAATAAATCTGCCGGGATCAAGGGAAGCTGAGGAAGAACCCCGTGGGGCTGCGGGCCCCTCCTACGGAAGGTGCCAGAGTACAGTAGCCAGGCTAGGTGAAATGGAGGAGGCAGAGACCAGGGGGAGAGTGGGGGGAGGACCCCAAGGGGGGCATTGTGGAGCTGCTGTGATGACCCAGAAGGTGGCCCCAAGAAGCAGACAGTCCCGAGAGATGTTAAAGGCACTAGAATTATCAGAGTATCCTGGGCAAGGAGGCCCTCCTGGAGATGGCTCAGCCAGTGTTCCGGAGCCTGGTGCCATGGAGAGCGGCACGAGACTGCTAGTTCATCCCCTCTGTCTCATGCTGAGCAAGCGAGCTCCTGATCATCACTTGGCTTCCCAGGCTGCTCTGCCCGTGGGAAGAGACTCTGCCCCTGGGGCTGAGGGGAGGGTCCCAGTCTCGCTTCAATCAATCACTGGGCCTCTGGGTGGTGGAGATCCATTTGTGGGCTGAGCCCACCTCCCAAGACACAGGCTGGCTCTGGGTGTGCAGATGAATCCATCCTGAGCCTGACGGGGAGGGGGCTGGCACGTCCCAGATACAAGGCCAGGTCCCTGGTGGGCAGGAAGCGAGCATCCCCCGAGGGGCTGCCCTGTTAGGGCTGTGGGCTCTCTCTTTATATGTGTCTACAGGTCTCCGTATCTGGCGGTGCCTGTGGGCTGCATGTGCTCCTCCGATGAGGGGAAGCCCAGAACCATGTGTCACTCGAGAAGGTGGCTGGCAGGAGCCAAGAACAAAGAAGAGTCACGGGGATGGCATTTGCATCACTTAACATTTGATATGAAAGGACTCATTTCATTGGCATTAAATGTTCTCTCTGGCATTATTCTGTTACAACTAGTCTCCACGGTGGCACTGACGCCATCCTGACACTTCATTTCCTTGTCATCAAAACAGTTTTGTGCACCAACTCAAGCATGGCATGAAATTTCAAAGACCTCAATAGAAGTTTCCCAACTTCATCTCCATGGAACAGTTAGAAAATGTCTCCAATTATGCAAGCTTTTTGTAAAACGTCTCAAAAATACAAAAGGGCCTATTGTACATTTCACAAGTAAATGCGAACACATTGAACACGGGAAGATGAATAGAAGAGTCAAGACTTTTTTTTTTTTTTTAAATGAATGCTTACTACCAGGTTGGGCCACCACCTCCCTCTCCCTATCTCCCAACAAATAAACTGATGTATTTAAATGTTAGAAGCATTTGAGGAAGTACGCTCTGGAAAGATCTGAAAGGAGGCACTAAAACTAAAACAAGAGACACAACAGTTGTCAGAACTGGAATCCTGCCAAGTCACTGGCCATGCACAGAGTCAGCTGAGAAAGACCCATTTCTCATGAGAGCAACATGGTGGGGTGGCCAGAAAGGGAGCTAAATGGTGTGTGGACCAGTACGCCATCGTGTGTGCATGTGTGTATGTGCGTGCACACGTGCGTGCACACGCTTGTGTCAGATATGTGATTAGCTGATAACTGACAGTGGGTTAAACTCCTGACTTTGGAGGAGAATTCAGTCCTCATCCTGGGAAAACCAAGGAGGAAGCTCCAGGACCTATATGTCCCAGGACCTCCCAGGGTTATATCTCACACTGGTGGAAAGCCTAGCTCTTAAACGTCGCCTGCCGCTGACCAAATGCCTGTTTCCCAGAGGTATGAGAACAGATGCCCCTGGCATCACCCCTTCTCCCAGGGCCAGTACACAGCAGTCAGACCCCCGCTACCCCCGTTAACTGCATACACGCAGGACCCCGTCCTCAGCTGCCAGCAGCTGCCACAACTTCACTACTTGGTAGGCCAGGGGCTACGGGAATGATCTGCAGGCCCCCCTCCTTTAATGCTAATGACCACTCTATGCGAGAGCGCCTACTGCTACTCCCACTTTACAGATGAGTAACTGAGGCTGGGAGGGCTAGGCAGCTTGCCCAAGACCACACTGTCCATGGGGGGCGGGGCTGGGGACAGAACCCAGTTCGGTCCAAATCCCCATCTTCTCTACCCTTGGCCAGACTGCAGGAGGTGGAAGAAGGATCTGGAAGCCTCCCCTCCAGACGGCCCTCCCAGCCAGCCCCTGGGGCCCCGGGTCTCTACCTGCTCTGGTGAGCTTGTTGGCCACCTCCTTCCGCACGGACTTGGTGAGGTTGAAGTAGTCGTCCTCCTCGTCGATGCTGCGGAGGAAGAGCGGGATGTGCTGGAAGACGATGGCGTGCTGGCAATGGCGCCGGCCTGCGACGCTCAGCTGCTGGTCCAGCCACTGGTCCTGCGCCTGCTTCAGGGCAGGGCATCGGGAGGCATCGTACCAGAACTGGGAGTTGAGGACGAGGAACAGGACACCCCCGACCCAGAAGCTGAAATAGTCGTCCCCCCAGGTCCGCTGGAACTCTGCCACAGTCTCGGGCGTGGGGGTGTTGCCCACGTCGTGGTTGCCGCTGACCAGCACCAGCGGGATGTCACGGTCCACGCGCGCCAGCACCCGCTGCAGGTCCGCAGTCTGCTCCTTTCGCCAGGGCATCCCTGCAAGAGGGAGGGTCACAGCTGAGACGGCCGGGGCTACCCGCGTGCTCACCAACGTAAGGTAAGAGAGCACAGTCTAGAAACACACTGAACCCGAGCGTGGAAACTGCAAACGGCAGCTGTGTGTTAAAAGCAAATGAGTAACTTCGGTGGGAGCCTCTGTCTGCCCGCCTTCCCTCAGGATGCCTTGGGAATTCAGTGTCCGAGCGGCCATCGGACCCGGCAGTGCTGACTGATGATACGGAGTCACTCTAGCACTGAATGTCAGCAAGGCTTCCTTTCTTTCATGCAGATGAAAAATAAATATACACTTGCCGCTTTTCTGTCCCATCTCAGTGGGTCATCATACGCACCCCTATTGTGTATGGACCCGGCTTTGAACACCGGTCCCAAACCAACTCCTATTATAGTTATTCTTTTTTTTTTTTTAAAGATTTTATTTATTTATTTGACAGAGATTACACGTAGGCAGAGAGGCAGGCAGAGAGAGAGGGGAAGCAGGCTCCCTGCTGGGCACAGAGCCCTGGGCACAGAGCCCAGGACCCTGGGATCATGACCCAAGCCGAAGGCAGGGGCTTAACGGACTGAGCCACCCAGGTATCCCTATTTCCATTATTTTTAAAGGTGTTTTCTTGTTGTTGTTTGGTTTGTTTGTTTAAAAAGGGGCTTTTAGCCTCAGGCTCCCGAGGTTTAAAGAAGATTCGGGAGAGGTCAGTCAAGAAGCTGCATTTCCAAGTGATCCCAGTATCTCAGCTGAGGGGAATCTGGAGAAGGTGTCAGCTGGCTGACTTAGTTAGGAAGAGCTCCTGAGGGGAGAGGCAGGGTAGGTCCGGGACCTACCCTGTCTGGGACGGCCCAGACTGTGGGCATCTGTGGTGACTTATCTTATGCCCTCTAAGACACCGCTGGCTAGTTCTTTTCCCATGTCAACAAACAGGGAGGACGAATTCTTTATGGCCTTGAGCATGATAAACCATTTCAAAGGGACTCCATAAACCAAGGTTAATTCATGACTAAACCCCAAAGTTGCCACCAATGTTCCGTCTTTCCATTCATACCTACTTGGGAGCAGCCAACACGAACCTGGCACTTACCATGGGCGGCACTGTTCTAAGAGCTGTACCCGTATTAATCAGTCTGACAGCCAGTGGGGGCGTCAGGATTTGAACTCACTGTTCCAGCTCAGACTGCTGCCTCTCATTCCAGTGTCCTGGCCACAAACTAAGGTCCTAACTTCCTGGGTGACTCCTCTCAGCTGTCCTGATCCATAGGACATGGGTTTACAACACAGTGGGGTGCACGGCGTCTCCCATTCCTGATTTTCAAAGGGCATTTTACCATGACGCTTCATATACTGACTGAGCAGACATAAAGAACACTCAATTAGCTAATGACCATCTAGAAAAAAGCATCTTAAAAGAAAGGCTTACTCAAAACTCGGAAAGGAGACCTTGTCTACAAGCAAGGTGGAATTGTGAATTACACACAGTAATAGGACATTTGTTTCCAAACTTCAGAGGGATCCTGCTTTGGGGAAAATCACAAATACCCACCAATAACCCGTTAAGAAAAAAAAAAAGATGAAACCCATGGCTTCCCTAGGTCCCCTCCGTCAAATATGAGCCTCTCTTTTGAGGCTTCTCCAGAACTTTCTGAACCCCCACGTGGAGGCATGGTGTGGAGGGGGAGTCTAGGTTACCTGGGCTTTGACCTTGCCTCTTGGGCCTTACAGGCCATGTGACCTTGGTGAGTCCCTTAGTTCCTCTGAGCCTCGGTCTCATCATGCGTGCGACAAGGATGACAGGCTCCATATCTCAGAGGGCAACTGTCAGGATTCATACCAAGATAATGATTTCCAGAGTTCGGTATGAACAGGAATGCAAAAATGTTAGCTGTCTTCCCTCCACCCCCACACCCGAATGTACTGAATTCTCCCTTTTTTGACCGGTGACTCATAGTACGCACATAGCAATCAATAAATCATTTCTGAAGGAAAGAAAACATTCCCCAGGGATATAAATAATTTTTAGGTTAAGAATTTAAAAGTGAAGGAGTAACTTCTCAACTGCAGAAAGCCAAGTTTAAGGAAAACATCTGCATTATTTTCAACACACTTTCATTTGTGTAGATCAGAATTTCTTTAGGGTCAGAGTATCAATAATCCCTTAGTATTATTAGCATAGCTCATAGTACACCTTAGCACAGCTTCCTAAGGAAGTCATAATATTACAGCAAAGGCCAAAGCCAAACCTACCTAGCTTCAGGAATAGAAACAATGTTAACTTGGCCAAGGACAGAGAGTCTCCATGAGTTTCTTTTGGATCGAGTGGGGCTCTGCACTTTACAGGAAAGACAGAAAGAGAGGCAGGGAAAGAAGAGAAGAGACTTTGGTGAAGGAAGAAAAATTGCAAGAAACAACTCAGAAGAGAGAAGGTGAATCCATAAAATTTTAGGATTATGTGTTCTAGTTTGGGAAAAATGTGGGTATTTTGATAGGGATTTCATTAAATCTGTAGATTGCTTTGAGGAATGTGGACGTGTTAACAATATTGGTTCTTCCAATCCATGAGCATGGTATATCTTTCCACTAGTTTGTGTGAACTTCACAGGATTAGGACAAATACTCCTAAACTTTGTATGGATCTACAAAACACCCTGAAGAGCCAAAGCAATTCTGAGAAATAAGAACAAAGCTGGAGGCATCACAATCTCGGACTTCAAGTTATATTACAGAGCTGTAGTGATCAAAACAGTATGGAACTGACCCCAAAACAGACACATAGATTAATGGGACAGAACAGAAAACCCAGAAATAAACACATACATCTATGGTCAACTAATCTATGACAAAGAAGGAAGGAATCTACAATGGGAAAAAGACAGTCTTTTCAACAAATTGTGTTGGGAGAAACTGGACAGCTACATGCAAAAGAATGAAACTACACCCGTTTCTTACAGCAAACACAAATATGAACCCCAAATGGATGAAAGATCTAAGTGTGAGACCTGAAACCATAAAAATCCTAGAAGAGAGCACAATCGGTAATTTTCTCTTTACATTGGGCATAGAAACATTTTTCTGGATATGTCTCCCAGGGCAAGAGACACAGAAAGCAAATTTAAACTATTGGGACCACGTCAAAATAAAGACCCTTTGCACAGTGAAGGAAACCATCAACAAAACAAAAAGGTGATGTACAAAAAGGGCGAAGATACTTGCAAATGATATATCTGATAACAGGTTAAGACCCAAAATTATATGAAGAACTTATACAACACCAAAAAACCCCTCCAGGGTCGCCTGGGTGGCTCAGTCAGTTAAGCCGCTGCCTTTGGCTTAGGCCATGATCCCAGGGTTCCTGGGATCAAATCCCGCATCAGGCTCCTTGCTCTGCAGGGAACCTGCTTCTCTTTCCACCTCTGCCTGCCACTCTGCCTGCTTGTGCGTGGTCTCTCTCTCTCTCTGACAAATAAATAAATTAATTAAATTAAAAAAAAAAAAAAACAACCTCCAAATAATTCAATTCAAAATGGGCAGAGGGCGTGAACAGGCATTCTTCCAAAGAAGACATCCCGATGGCCAAGAAACATATGAAAAGATGCTCAGCATCACTATCATCAGGGAAATGCAAATCAAAACCACGATGAACTACCACTTTACACCTGTCAGAATGGCGAAAATAAAAAAGACAAGCAATAGCAAGTATTAGTGAGGATATGGAGAGAAAGAAACTCTCCTGCACTGTTGGTGGGAAGGCAACTGGTGCAGACACCGTGGAAAACAGTCTGGAGGTTCCTCAGAAAATTAAAAATAGAAATACCACACCATCCAATAATTCCACTACTGGGAATTTATCCAAAAGAAAACAGTAATTCAAAAAGATATATGCACCCCTAGCTTTATTGTAGCATTACTTACAATAGCCAAGATATGGAAGCAACCCAAGTATCCACTGAATGATGAATGGATAAAAAAAAAAAAGATGTGGTACACACACACACACACACACACACACACGCAGGAATATTACTCAGCCATAAAAAAGAATGAAATCTTGGCATTTGCAACAACATGGGTGGGCCCAGAGGGTATTATGCTAAGTGAATGAAGCCAGTCAATCAAAGACACATACCATATGATATCACTCATATGTAGAATTTAAGAAAATAAGTGAATAAACAAAAAAAGAGACAAGTAAAAAACCATACTCTTAAATACCGAGAACTGGTGGTTGCTGAGGGGAGGCTGGTGGGGAAGAGGGTGAAACAGATAAAGGGAATATGAACACACGTATCATGTTGAGCACTGAGAAATGAACAGAACTGTCGAATCACTACACTGTATACCTGAAACTAGCATAACATTGCATGTTAACTAAAAATAATAAAAAATAAGAAGATGAGAGGAGGAGGACTGCTCTGGGCAGGTCTCCAAGGTGGAGGAGGGGCATCTGCAGAAAAGTGGGTACTGAGAAAACATGGACCCTGATGTCTGCACACACCTGTTGACTGATGAGAAGTCTGGATGGGACTGAGTGGGCAGGGTGCAAAGCTGTCCATGTTCAAAGTATATATATTTTTTTTAATTTTAAAATGTGAGGAATTTAAGATAAATCTAGGAGGTAACAAACACTGCCCAGATAATTACAGAATAGTTATTTATATCATTCATTAATTTTGAATTTTGAATAAGATGGGATACTGTGGAATGCGTAACCTATCACTATTAATAAGTATTAAGGCAGGGACGGTTATCTTCTTGTTTTGAGAACAGCATTAAAATACGTTGTTAGATAAAATCTCTTAGCAAACGTGGAAGAGAAGTAAACATGCTTCACCAGATAAAGTACATCCACAAAAACCTGGTAGCTAATGTCACACTCCGTGGTGAAAGGCTGAATGCATTTCCCCCAGGAGTGAGGACAGAGCAAGGATGTCTGCCCTACTGTTTGCATTCAACACCACACCAGAAGTTGTGGCCATTGCAGTAAGACAAGAAAAGCAGCACACAGACTGGAAAAAAGAAAATAAAACTGCCTGCTCTCAGAAGACATGACTGTCTTCATAGAAACCCCCCCCAAAATCTATTTTTTAAAAAATGTTTCTAGACTAATAAGAGGGATTGACTTAGCTGCTGGACGCAAGGTCAATATATAAAAATTATATTTCTACAGACTAGCAATGGAGATTGAAGGTATAAGGAGAAATGTTTGAAAGATACTTGGGGGTAGAAACAGAGAGGAAGGACTTGAGAATCATTCTCCAAGGGCACCTGGGTGGCTCAGTGGGTTAAGCCTCTGCCTTCGGCTCAGTCATGATCTCAGGGTCCTGGGATCGAGTCCCGCATCGGGCTCTCTGCTTGGTGCGGAGCCTGATTTCCCCCCTCTCTCTCTTTGCCTACTTGTGATCTCTCTCTCTGTCAAGTAAATAAATAAAATCTTTAAAGAAAGAAAGAAAGTCATTCTCCATGTCTCAGGAACTGGGAGGTTAGTCATGTCATTTACTGACATGGAAAAGACTGGGGAACAAACAGATTAGAAGTAAAAATTGAAAACTCTGTTTCAATATAAGACATGCTGTGCTGGTAGAGATACAGGCGACAAAAGGAAAAGGCAGACAAAAAGACAAAATGGACTTCACGCCAGTTAAGAATTTTTGTGCATTGTCAGACGCGAGTATCAACCACAGAGTGGGAGAAAATATTTGCAAATCCCACATCAGGTAAGGCATTAATATTCAGAATATACAGAGAACTCCTAAACTTCAACAACAGATTCGGGCTCCATCTTCTGAAGGGAAAATATCACGGGGCTTCCCTACGAGTCCGTCTCTCAGCCAGAAGTGCAGGCACGTACCACGGAAGCGAAGTGCTTACCTGCCAAGCACAAAACACCACGATAAACCTATTTTGCTTTCCCCTTTGGGGATTAAGGAGAACAGAAGCTGCCTCCAAGCCTTGGAGATTATAACCTGGCTACAGAAAAAAACAAATAAACAAACAAACAAACAAAAAAACCAACCCAAAAAAAAACCAGAACAAGAAACAAACAGGGAACTCACATGTTTCTGTTCCCCTTCATTCTGTTCCCCTTCAACTATCCCTATCCCGGCAAAGCAAAAATGCAGTGACGGCAGAATTCCATCCAGAAACTACTAGTGAGAATCGTCCACCTCGGAGACCTTCTCAAAATCTTCTCTTCTCTGTGGAAGCTATCTGAATAATAGATGCTGTGTACAGATTTCAACTGCGCTTACTGGTTCAGCAAGAAGATTTCTTTTTTTTTTTTTTTCCAAGAAGCAAACCAACGCTCTCTAGCTCTCTACAGCAAACCGACAAGGAAGGACGTTGCTTACACAAAACAAGACTTCCACGTTCTCTGGTCCGTGGAGGCACAAAGACTTAAATGAGAGCTGGTGATAATACACTCCACCACAGTCAGGAAAATGTAAAATAAGTAGCAGGGCAACCTTAGCCAGCACAGAGCCCAGTCCGGTGACTGAGCGGGCTGCTCATTCTGGGGGACCTCGAGGGGACTTCCCAGTCCAACCAGGCAGCGGCGAAGAGAACAAAATCAGTGTGGGGCTCGGGTAAGCACACGCTGAGCAGCTGCTCACAAACCCAGGGACTTCCCCAGCTGAGGCCAGGGCAGGAGAGGAGGGTGAACCAGGGTGTGATGAGGAAGGATTTCAGCCTGCTAGCTCAAGTGTCCCCAACTATGCAAGAGCATCCAGAGTTTCGCATTTACTCGCCACCACTGTCACCAGCTCTAAAACGACATGATTCCTGACAAATGTTTAATTTGAAGGGATGTGTATGACTTCAAAGCTAAAGCACAAAGAGGCTTTTTTCTTTCTTTTTTTTTTGTGGCATGCTATTTGAGATTCACAGAGCATCAGTTCATTGCTCTGTTACCACAGTTTACAGATGGGCACACCAGGGCTTACTGTGGTCTCAGGGAAGGGAGCTGGGATATGGGGACCCAGAGTGAGCTACACCGGAGCCCCGGGCTCCGCCCTGGAGGGCTGGTCTGGGAACTGGGATCTGGTCTGGGGGGTGTTCCCAGTGAGGATTTGGGAATGGGGGAGACTCTTAAGCCTCACTCTGTGACCAACCAGCCGTGCTCTTTTGGGCAACAGTTATGAACATGCCCTGCGCCACCATTAGTGAGTTTCTATCTGCCAGGGCACCAACGTAAGGACCGCAACATGACCACCGTCCTGTCGCCGTGACACTTCGTACCTAACGAGGTGCTGATGTGATCTGTCCAGGTATAAAGCAGCAGCAGAAACTTGCTCTATTTTCAATGAATGGACAACGAAAATGATGATGGCCCACGTACGGGGCCGGGTACCCAGGGTAGTGTGCTGAAGGGGACAAACACGGTTCCTTCTTCACGGAGCTTCGAATGCACCCAAGGCTTCTGCCGGTGCTGGGAGAGGGAGGACACCTCCACTCGATGCCAAGGACCACCCTCCCAGGACCCATCAGGACCAGTCAGGGAACCACTGACCGATGACAAGGAGCAAAGAACTCTCAGAGCCTCACGACAACAAATAACGTGACCCCTGGGTTTTAGGAGGGACAGTGAGGACATTCGAAAGTGTGTCAGATATCGGGGAGTTCTCGACTTGCTGAAAAGTATCCAGGGCAATCACGCCGACAGGCATTCCAGCTGGTGGTAAGAGGGGGCACACAGCAGCAGACTCTTGGACCAAATCATCAGAGCTGCCAAAGGCATCAGGAGGTCACGGCAGTTGGAGGGGGGACTGGATAGCAACGCCACTTGTATTCAAGCCTTCCACTCGGGCAGAGTAACGTATCGGTTTCTTGATAAAGACAACGCTCTACACTTTCCGAGTTCATCCCAATACTGTACTTAAAAACATTACAATACAGGTACACTCACCCGCAAATGTTTGCTGCTTGATCAATCACCCCCTACTAGCATCCAGCTGTATTTTTTTTTTTCCCAAGGGGGAAAGACATTAGAGTTATAAAAACTTTTAAACTTCGAGGACAGTTTTCACTTTGCAAATGTATTGTGTGAAAAAGATGGTTTGAACACGAGCTGCTTGGACTGCAACTAGGATCTGCCACAGAAATAACATGAGATGTAACTGGCGATGAGATCCCAGCGCCACCCACAGTAACCTAGTTAACCCCCAACACAGATGACCGTACTCACTGAACTCCGCAAAAGTTACAATCATGCTTCCCTTCCCACCTGCAATGTTTACCTTCCCAGCAAAATATTTGGGATTTCTGTTAGTGTTGTCGGTTTCTGGGTCTTTCCTTCCTTTCAAAAATGCTGCTACCTGTTAGCCCAAGAACCTAACCATTATCTACAGCCATTGGTAAAAATGATTGCAAGGGAATTTAATATACTAGAAGAGAGGAATGTATGATGTGAAGTAACGAGGGCACTAAATGCATCTGATTAGAGGTTCGGCAGAGGAATAATTAGGTGGTTATGTGTACTTAGAGATATTATTGGTTACATTAATAGAAGAAAAATGTACTAAATGAGTGGGGTTTTGGGGTAACACATCTCTGATAGATGAAGAAGCAGAGGAAATAAAGATGAAGGGTCTTTAGGCTGAATATCTCCTTGGGACCCCAAAGAAAGAGTGAAGTCAGCCAAGGTCACAGTTCGAGTTTGACCAAGTGAAGCAAATAACTCTCCTAGGAGACTCAGAAGCTCACTCTATGAGAAGAAATAATAAATATGATGTCCGCTATCCCTCATGGAATTCTTACCATGAGCTAAGTATGGGCGTTACTGCATCCTGATGTCCCTACTGTACTAAGCCCCCACTACGTGACCAGTCGACCTGCCTGGCCAGGACACTGGGGCCCCTCCTCCTGTTAATGCTCTTCTAATGAGTAAAACCACATCAAGTGATGTGAACTATGGCCCTGCTGGTTCTGTGATACAAGAAGGTTAGGTAAAGGGGGTAAGGAGAGGATAAAGGGTCAGCTCTGCTGCAGAAGGGCCTGAGTGGTAAACAGATGGGACATTCAAGGTCTGGGAGCTCAACACCATCTCAGGCACTGAGAGATGCTGCCATCCTGTCTGCGGGCCCGGTCACCACCACTGGGAGCAAAGAAGGTGTGTGGGTCTCCTCACAGTTATCCCAACCCAGCCTATTGTCATCTCTGCACGGGAAGGAGGCCCCAGAAGGAGCCCCGGGGGTGGGGGGCAACACGCATCCTCCGTTCTTTGGGGGAAACACAGTCTAATTCCCAAGCCAGGGTTCCACTGTCTCTAGACCGAAATGCTGAGCAAGTGCCGGGGGCGTGGGGAGCACCTGGAACACAGGCTTGGGAACCTACAAGGTTAAATGTTAGGGTATTTAGATTGGCCTAGACACGGAATCAGAACCATCTTGTCATTTTGCTGGAAATGAGGAACGCAAAATGCAATGTCTGGGGTAGCTATGAAAGGCTGAGAGCAATAAAACCTTGCTTTTCTCAAACCTTTCAGCAGAAAGGACTCAGAGAAAACACGAGAGTGATCATGTTTGGTGAGACTGAGAGCTAAAAGCCATCTTTGAGCCCTAAGAGCTAAAGATGGCAGACTGGAAACACATACTTAGCTCTGTTCCTTCCACACACCATACTGCAAAGATCATAAACGCTCCAGCACTAAGAGGAGAGGAAGAACAGCCATAGAAATTCAGAACCCGGAGAGCAGGTGGACAGGGGGCTTAGCTCACTCAGAAAGTTAAATAATCAGCTCAAAGTGGGAAAAGTTAAGAGAGCAACTGGCTTGGTACAACCCTACGGAAAACCTTCTGGAAAGATTTACCGAAGCTCAACCTCTATTTTCCTGACAACCCAGCAATTCCACTCCCAGGACTGTCCCCAAAGAAGGGCGTGCACCGGTCTAATAAAGACACGAGTTAAGAGCATTCATAGCAGCATTATTCATAGGAGTCCCTAAAGAGCAATGACCCGGATACCCACCAGTAGCAAAATGGGTGGGTATATTGTGATACAATCATTAGACGGGATACTGTGGTGCAGTAACAAAGGGCATAAGGTAGACGAATCGCAGATATTACACACAGCACAAGAAGCCAGAAGAGTACATGCTGTACGATCTTACTGTTACAAATTTCAAGAACAGGCACAACCAACTGGGACACATAGACAGGTTTCTGATGGAGAAGAAGCACAGGGAGCTTTCTGGCAGATGGCAAATGTTCTCTATCCTGATGTGAGGAGTGGTCAAGGTTAGATTTGCCTGTTCAAGCTCTTCGCCTCTGAATAACTGCATTTTTTTTTACCTTGTACCTCAATTTTAAAAAGAAGTAAAGAAAAAAAGAAAGGGGAGAATAATCAGATTTGTATTAGAGATACTCCAAAGGCTGAAGAATGTGTAGTAACAGGCATCCTTGGAAATGAGAGTAGAAGAGAGTCAGAGTGGAAAGATGCCCCGAAATCCCCCAGGGCTGGCTGGACCACTGCCCTCCATACTTTGGTAGATGGGGGGGGGTGGGAGGCTTTAGTTTTTGTAAAGAGTAAATAGGATTCTGAGAGCCAACAGGTACAGCTGGGGGAAAGGGTACCATAGTGAAGGCGGAACATTAAGATAAAAGGTTTGACCCTAATTTTGTGAGCAGAGCCTTTTCCCTCCATGTGCCCTAAGAATGAGAGTGGCCAGGTGGGAGCACCCCCACCAAGCAAGAGTCAGGAAGAATTTACCATGGGGCATCTGAGAGCCCAAGAGAAAAGACCTACAGACGCTGGTTTTGGAGAAGTGGGGGAGGGGGCACTTTGCCGCCCTATGGTGAAGATCATAGGACACAAACCCAGCTCCAAAGGGTCCAATCAGCTTTTCAGGGCTGCACTGCTGTGCATGTGTGATGTACTCAAACAGGCATGGGCAGCCAGGGATCATTATACACAGGCAATATGAAAGACACCCCAGCTGGAGAGGCTGTGGAGAAAGGGGAACCTCTTACACTGTTGGTGGGAATGCAAGCTGGTGAAAACAGTATGGAGATTCCTCAAAAAGTTAAAAATAGAGCAACCCTATGACCCAGCAATTGCACTACTAGGTAATTTCCCCAAAGATACAGATGTAGTGAAAAGAAGGGTACATAAAGGGTGCCTGGGTGGCTCAGTGGGTTAAGCCACTGCCTTCGGCTCAGGTCATGATCTCAGGGTCCTGGGATCGAGGCCTACATCGGGCTCTCTGCTCAGCAGGGAGCCTGCTTCCCTCTCACTCTATCTGCCTGCCTCTCTGCCTACTTGTGATCTCTCTCTGTCAAATAAATAAATAAAATCTTAAAAAAAAAAAAGATTCTCTCTTAAAAAAAAAAAAAAAAAAAAAAGAAGGGTACATAAACCCCAATGTTCATAGTAGCAATGTCCACAATAGCCAAACGGTGGAAAGAGCTGAGATGCCCTTCAACAGATGAATGGTTGAAGAAGATGTGGTCCATATATACAATGGAATATTACTCAGCCATCAGAAAGGATGAATACCCAACTTTTGCATCAACATGGATGGGACTGGAGAGGATTATAAGTGAAATAAATCAAGCAGATTTATTTCAAGTCAATTATCATATGGCTTCACTTACTTGTGGAACATAAAGAATAGCTGGGAGGACATAAGGAGAAGGGGGGGAAATTGGGGGGGGGAGATGAACCATGAGACACTGTGGACTCTGAGAAACAAACAGGGTTTTAGAGGGGAGGGGGGGGGAGGATGGGTTCAACCAGTGGTGGATATTAAGGAGGGCATGTATTGCACAGAGCACTGGGTGTTATATGCAAACAATGAATCGTGGAACACTACACCAAAATCTAATGATGTACTGTTAGGTGACTAACATAACATAATTTAAAAAAAAAAAAAAAAAAAAAAAAAAAAAAAAAAAAAAAAAAAAAAAAAGAAAAAATAAAGTGTCATTACAGAAAATAAAAAAAAAAAAGAAAGAAAGAAAGACACCCCAAACAACCAGAACAGGGGAAAACAGATTACTACTTGGAGAAGGAAAGAAAAAACCATCTTCACTATTCTCAGGGAAGGAAAAGATATTGTATCCCCATCAAACTATTATAGAAGTAATGACCAGAACAGCTCTTGAAAATTAAAATTATGGTAGCAGAAATAAAAATCTCAACAGAAGACTTAGAAGAAAAAGTTGGAGAAATACCTCAGAAAGTAGAGTAAGCAAAGAAGTTGGGGGGGGAGGGGAAGGAGACAATATTTGAGGGCCAGTATAGAAAGTCTAACATCTAAAGAACATGAGTACCAGAGAGTATAGAAAAAAAAAATCTCAGGAGGAAAATCATCACTGAAATAATTCAACAATATTTCAGAACCAAAGGCCATGACTTTAAATAAGGAAATAAGGCGGATTCACACCACAGTATATCACACTGTTATATCCAGAACCCTGAATACCAAGGGAAGATCCTACATATATCTGCTTTCATATAAGGGATCAAGAATCAGAGGGGAATTGAACCTCTTAAAATCCATACTGGATGGGCAAAGGCAAGGAAGCTGAGCTTTCAAAATGCTGAGAGAAAAATGACTCCTTACCTAACATTCTATACCCAGCTGAACTACCACAATCTCAATTTAATGTGAGGCTACAATGAGGGTATTTCAAATATAAATTCTTCTCCAGAAACTACAAGAGCGTGTCACCCACCTAACAAGAAAGAAAACCGCGCCCAACAGGAGAGAGGTGAAGGTAGTCAGTTTCTAGAATGAGGGTGGGAGTCTCAAGACAGTAGCTGTCTGCGGGCTTAGAGGAACCAGACACAAAACAGAGAACTTTGTCCTAGACAGGACTCAAAAAGCTGAAGCTGACAGAGTGCCCAATATTTTTAAATTTACTGACAGGAAACCTGTGCACTTTCACCTGAGGTTGAATTAGTACATTTAAAAAATTAAGGGGCGCCTGGGTGGCTCAGCCAGTTAAGTGTCTGCCTTCAGCTCAGGTCATGCTCTTGGGGTCCTGGGATCGAGCCCCGCCTTGGGCTCCCTGCTCAATGGGGAGTCTGCTTCTCCCTCTCCCTCTGCCCCTGCACCCCACTCATGCTCTATTGCTAGCTCACTCTCAATAAATAAATAAAATATTTTTTAAAATTAAGACACTTTGGAACACCTGGCCATCTCAGTCGGTAGATCATGTGACTCTTGATCTCAGGGTTGTAAGTTTGAACCCCATCTTGGGTGTAGAGATTACTTAAAAAAATAAAATAAAATCTTTAAAATAAAAATTAAGACAGTTAAATTTTTTTTTTTTAAGATTTTATTTATCTCACAGAGAGTGAGACAGCGAGAGAGGTAATACAAGCAGGGGGAGTGGGAGAGGGAGAAGCAGGCTTCCTGCAGAGCAGGGAGCCCAATGCGGGGCTCAATCCCAGGACCCTGGGATCATGACCTGAGCCAAAGACAGACGCCCAACAACTGAACTACCCAGGCGCCCTAAGACAGTTTGTTTTAAAAACACAAAAAGAATCTGCAGGGAAAATCATCATGACATACAAACGTGGCTCAGTTGTGAATAATGTTTAAGGTAATGCATAAAGAGATGAACTATTATAAATACCAAATACTGATATAACTAAAATTAAAATTTAATGAAGATGCAGATTCAATAAATAACAAAGGGCAGATCCAGAAATGGTAACATAAGCATGTTATTTAGAACTACAGAGTGATTATCAACATCATTAGCCAAAATCACTGACGAGTGCTGCTGCTGGGAAGGGAGCCACGGCCAGGTGAAGCGTTGCGAGCTGCCCCGTTTCATAACAGTCTGTGTACAGTGATCTGACTCCCTAGTCTGCATGCCTATATAATGTGGACAAAGATGAAAAACTGAGCCAGAGAAGCAAGACTTTAAATCACAGCACTATTTTGGGTCACTGTAAAACAGCAATTCCATAACCCATATAAACTATTACACAATAATTTTTGTAATTAAGAAAATCACTTTCATGTCCCAAGGGTATTTCCATGTCTAGAATGTAGTTCATCCCCTCCGAGTGGCTACGGGGTTCTCACGAGGCCCCGTCATCAGAGCAGATGAGGTAGTGGGGCTGAACACAGGGGATCACAAACCTGGTGTGCACCCCACGAAGACTGGTAAGCAAGAGATAGCCTCAAAGCAGAGATCAGCCAGGGCCAGAGACTAAACGGCTCCTCTGTCCTACCTTGTGCTCAACTGCTCTCCCCTGCCCGCCCCCAGACTTCAGAGACCGGGCAAGGCAGGAAGATGCGGGACAGGAAATGGGGTGAGCCCTGCCAACAGGCAGAGAAGTGGGGAATGTTGTCCGGAGGGACAGCTGGGGAGATGTTGGTCGCTGCCATTGTAAGTATACGGACGTCTGGGGGACCCGGGGAGCACCTCCTTTTCAAGGGCCTGAAAATCTGCCCCTCTGACACGCTCCACTGAACAAATACTATTTCCCCCCCTCCATCCCTTGGCCAAAGAGACAGAATGAGCAGGCACTGACTGTAAAGCAATTTGTACCAAGATCCAGGTGCCCCTTCCCCAAAGATGAACTGCACATGGTGAAACAATATGTATAATTATACTGCCTGCTTTATAGGGTCGTTATGAAGATGGAGTGACTTCATCTTTGCAAAGCACTTAGAATAATGCCTGGCACACAGCAAGCCCTATATAAATATTAGTTATGTTTACTTAGTAAAGGAACGGAAGAGAACATGGTGTGTTTGCAAAGGCACAGTAGGAAGCCTCTTTCTGGCCAGAAGCTGTGCTCATATGCTGAGGAACGGGTCCTACAACAGATTTAAAAGGGGCCCACCCCTCCGTGGTGCCCCACCGAGGAAATGAAGTCGCATGTAGATGAAAGTGCCCCCAGTAGTGGAGGAGACGTAGGCCTGGATATCCTTACGGGCAGTGTTTAGGCCCTAGGGGACGTGTAAATGGACCAGAGCATCTGGGACATGAGTCGTCCTGGGCCCTTGCAGTGTGCCTGAGCTTGCTGCTGGCGTTCTGACTTTGTTGCAGTGAGCTGGGCATATGGGGTGGGGGGGTGGGGGGGTCCCTGTTAAGTCTAAGGTGGCTTGGACCTTCAGAAAACCAACCCCGATGCCAGCAACGGTCTGAAAACTGGGTGCAGCACAAGCAAATACTGCTTAGCACTCTCCCGACATGAGGAAAAGGTTTAAATACCTCTAGATCTTGGCCCTCGGTGTCTGGAAACTTCCAGCTAGTGTATTAAAAGAAAGTAAATTGTAACCCGGAGAGAAAACTACAAAGGAAACAGGGCAATGACTTAGGCTCGGTATTCTTCCCATTGGCTTAACAAGCATCTCCTGGACACCCACTCTGTCTGGGCGCTAAGAGCACACACACTGCTGGCCCTCGCGGAACTCACCCACCGGCGCAGAAAGACTCGGCACAGCTAGGACAGACGGGTGTGTTGGATGTTACCAGGCACTAGGCACTAAGTGTTATGGGGAAATTACCCCAGGGTGGGGGTTAGGGAGAGGAGGGAAGAAAGGCAATTTTACAATAGGGGACAATCTCGGTGACAAGGTGACGTGCAAGCAACGGCCTGAGGCTAGGGTAACAAGTATCCCGAGGGTCAGTAGCAGCTCGGGTACAGGAAGAAAGGAGAGGAGGTAATGAAGAGGAATAGTATGTGTGAGAACAGAAAGGAGGCAAAGCCCACTCGGAGGAAAGTGACAGGAGACGGGGCAGGCAGGACGGGATCAGGCAGAGCCTTGTGGCCCACGGTAGGAACCTGTCTGGACTCTAAGAGCAATGGGGGGGGTCCCTGAAGGGTTCTGAGCAGGGATGGGCACGGTCAGGACAGAGGTTTCAACCCACCCCACTGGCTGCAAGGCTTGTATTGGCCACAACTTTTTGGAAGAATGAAAGAAGAAAGCAATGAAACGGAAGAATGAAAGGGGGAGTCTGCAGAGCCCCCCCACCTTACTGAAGATTTCTATGAACCATGTCGGGCTGTACAGGCTGCCCGGCTAGCCAGGTGGTGAGAAGAAAAGGGACACGGGAGCTAGGCAGCAAAGGGGCTTGAGGCTACCAGTGTGGTGGCCAGATACAGAACAGCAGAAGGGGAAGGCTGGAGAACACCTAAATCATGTTCTGTCTTCCTGGTATTCATCCTCTCAGTGTCAAGGGACACCTGCCGTAGGACTGAAGGATCTGCTCATTTTTTAAAATATAAACATTGCTGGCATCTCGTTCTACCAAGGAAAAGTCACTGCGACAATAAGAATGACTGATGGTTGTCGATGATAAACAGGGAACGTGGACTCTGATGCAGGTAGAAGGCCTGTTAGCAGATGGGTCAGGTTTCGAGTGATTCTCCCTCTACAGAATGTTAGCAATCCTGGGGCACCTGGGTGGGGCAGAGGGTTAAAGCCTCTGCCTTCAGCTCAGGTCATGATCCCAGGGTCCTGGGATCAAGTCCCGCATCAGGCTCTCTGCTCAGCAGGGAGCCTGCTTCCCACCCACCCCTGCCTGCCTCTCTGCCTACTTGTGATCTCTGTCAAATAAAGAAAGAAAATCTTTAAAAAAAAAAAAAAAAAGAAAAGAAAAGAAAGTGTTTGCAATCCAAGGCTCACATCATGGTGTCCACAAGGTGATCCACACACCACCCTTCAATAAAGGATGTACTGGTAGGAAGTGGTTCTCGAAGCCACGGACATGGAACGCTACCCTTCCATTATAAGTAATTTTCTAGAAAGAGCCAGACGTAGAGGTAAAAGCAGGGATAAAGGAATGTGCAAGCCAAAGGCTGTGCTCCCTTCCAGTAAGGACAGCCTCGGACCGTGCTCCTTATCACACCACCGGCCGCAGCCCCTGGACCCCTGGACCCACAGCCTCCTCCCCCCCACAAGAGAGGAATGCAAGGCTGGTTGGTAGTCACAGGAGTCTCTAAGAGACCAGCCTCCTGGAGCAGCCTGGGCATCCTCACACCACAAGGCACCACAGAGCAAGACAGGGAGGGGGTCCTCAAGTTCCTGCCAAGGCTTCGTCAGTCGTGGGCCCGCAGACTGGACTCCCGCACACCACGCTGTTCTAAGACCGACAGGCCTCCTGGGCACAGACGAGCCGGTTAATCATCCGCTGAGAAACTGTCAGAGTCAAGTCCCGCTGAGGTAGCAACGACTTGTGTGTCGGGAACAGCCGTGTGCAAACCCCAGAGGCATTTTAGGCTTTTCTGCCAATCACAATGCAATCACATGCAGGTTCGTATACATACAGAGAAAGAAAATGAAAGTTCCCAGGTGAGCATTTGGAACTGGAAGGAGAACACAGGGCGCCGGTTCCCCATTCTTCTTATAACACAGATCCGGAAGACCCCTGCAGATCTGCTGCTGGGGAAAAAAAAATCACTACTGAATTATGCATTTGTGGGGATTTTTGGGGGTTGTTGTTTTTTTAAGATTTTCTTTACTTATTTATTTGACAGAGATCACAAGCAGGCAGAGAGGCAGGCAGACAGAGAGGGGAGCAGGGAGCCCGATGTGGGGTTCAATCCCAGGACCCTGAGATCCTGACCTGAGCTGAAGGCAGACGCTTAACCAACTGAGCCACCCAGGCGCCCCTGAATTATGCGCTTGACTTAAGAGGAAATGATGTCTTCTGACAAAAATACGCAAAATATAATTCTCTAAAAATTAAAAAATCTAGGGGCACCTGCCTGGGTCAGTCAGTTAAGCGTCTGCCTTGGGCTCAGGTCATGATCCCAGAGTCCTGGGACTGAGCCCCACCTTGGGCTCCCTGCCCAGCAGGAAGCCTGTTTCTCCCTCTCCCTCTGCCCACCTGCACCTCCTTGTGCTCTTCTCTCTCAAATAAATAAATGAAATCTTTAAAAAAAAAAAATCCAAACCCAAACTTGTGTTCTGATAGGTTCTCGTATTTGTAGCACACGTTACTTGAGGGAGTAGAATAAATTATTCTCCAGGTCTTGAAATGCAAAACCAAAACACACACGACAAAAAATACCGTCTCCATACACACTTAAGCATTAGACCTGGCCACG
Source organism: Mellivora capensis (assembly GCA_004024625.1). Lineage (NCBI taxonomy): Eukaryota > Metazoa > Chordata > Mammalia > Carnivora > Mustelidae > Mellivora > Mellivora capensis. The sequence continues at coordinate 36,042 of PISX010002064.1, read as the reverse complement.
GAAGAAATCACAATAAAATCCTTCCCCAAACACGTGTTGTGGTGGCTCAGACTTCCAGATGGCAGCCTGGCACTCCGCATCTCCTGGGGAGAAAGAAGGAATGGGGGTGGCCAGAGAGAATGCAAACTTTCACACTGTTGTCTTGGTGAATCTGGATTTGAGGCCAGCACCCGAGTGCTTGCTGGGCAGGAAGAAATCAAGCCCTGTAAGAATGGCCCAGGAAACGGAAACCAACCACGTGAGCCATAAAATGAGGAAGACCCTGGGCATTCAGAAAGAGAACCGACACTGCCGGAGTAAAGAGGAGATCAGCGAAATGGGGAATATACTTCGGCATGCGATACCACAAAACACACTTCCAAAATCTTAAAATTAAGAGATGGATACTGAAGCATATCCATCAAGAAAATGTTCGTCCTAAGGCACAGAAAATAATATTCAGAGTATTTTTACTCAAGGGGCTCTATTTTATTTACTTATTATTTATTACTTAAGGGGCTCTGTTTTATTTTAGTGCACATTTAAAAAATATGAAAGATGGCGTATTCTTAATGAAGGGACATTATCCAGCCATTCGCAATGATGCTTGTAATAACAAAGAGGCTTATTTATGTTATGTGAAAAATCACAGTGCAGAAAACTGCAAATAATGTATGAACTCAGCTATGCAAAGAAAAAAAATTTTTTAAAGATTAGAAAGAAATATGCCAAAAATGTTAATAGTTATTACCTCTGGGTGGTACAGAATTATGAGTCATTTTTCTCATTCTTCTTCTTCCCTAATTTCTCTCAATTGAGCATCTATTACTTTTACAATCACACACACACAAAAACCACACACGCTATTAAAAAGCACGTTGCAGGGATGAAATGTCTGAGTATTTGAGTTCATAAATGCAGCGCTATAAGCTGAGAGCATGAATATAGATGATCACGGTTTCATTTATTTTGAAACAAGAATGCTGGGATTTTCGGGAATCATGAAGGGCAAAAAGCTCCTGGCAAAGGAGCTCACCTACTTAAACAGCAAGATTATACAAATGATTCAGAGTCTAAGAGTATGGACTAAGTGCCGGGTAAAGGCCTATTAAGGAGGCTACCATCCCAGGCCCGGTGCTAAAAATTCCAACCCTGCTCAGGGAATGAAAGTCACCTTATCAGACCCCAAAGATACAATCACCCCACATTACTGTTGCAATATTATTAACTGTTTCTGCCAATACATGTTTAATGTAGAAGCCAAACTCTGGCAGGCAACAGTCCGTGCCCCGCAGCAGGACAAGGTCAAGCGCAAGAGATCCACCAGAAGGACTCCAGCAAGCAGGGTGTCCCTGTGGAAGGCGAGAGGGCTCTGTTGGGAGGGAGGTCTGGCTTTGAGGCTTGGTCCTGCCCCTTACTGAGCTGCACAACCTCAGGCAAGTCATTTATTCTTCCTGAGATTCCGTTTTTAATTGCAAAATAAGGATAGTAATGTCTATTTGCTAGGGTTGTTATGAGAATTTTTTTAAAAATGCGCATATAGGGTACAAGTATAGAGACTGGCTCACACCAGACAAGGGATGAATGAATGTACAAATAATCAAAGCAAGTGAGTTTCTCCTACTTGTCCACTAATACCAAAGTACTTGTTCAGGTAAATGCAGGGGGAATAGGAGTGGCCAGATCACTACGGGTAGGCTGGCCTAACTCCTATTTCTTCCCTTTTCCCCTCTTGTTCACCAGTACAGAGGCTGGAAAAAGCTACACACCTGGTTTCCTTTCTGGCTAGAAGGGGCAAAGTAACAGGGTGACACAAGAAGAAAGTGCCTGGTGGTGGTGGTGGGCGGGGGGACTCCAGGGAAACTTTTGCTTCCTTGATGACAGGGTCACAGGTCAGTGGAGGGGATGGCTGGGCCACAGCAGCCATCTTGCAGTCATGAGGAGAGTCACAGGAACACAGCAAAGACACGGATCATGACAGTGTTAAGCAACGTTAATACCAGCAGGTGTCGACTTTTTTTAGACTCGTTATTATGTGAGAAAAATAAGCCCTATTTTTATTTAAGCCACTTTTTCTCAGAACCCACAGCCAAAAGCATTCATAAAGAATACAAATCATGAGTATAACTCTGTCTGGTCCTTGCTCTTGTGGACCTCATTGTCTACTGATGATAAGGACAAAAAAGGGGCTCACATATAAATGTAAACTTAGAATGTTATGTTCTAAGTGTTATATCATTAGTGTTATGAAGAAGGGGGTACTTGAAATTCCATCCTTTGTACTTAAGGGGTTTTGAGCCTGTGGAGAAGGTCAGGGGTGAAGGGGACAAAGGAGAGAATGCTCAGCAAAGTGTGCACACCCCTGTGGCAGGAGACGAGGGTACAGAACAGGACTGTGGGCTGTGTGCAGAGGGTGCGGAGAGCAGGGACGGCAAGAGCAAGATTGCACCGTGGAGGTGTGGAGGGCCAGACCTCTGGACCTTGTATTTCTTGTAAGTAGATAGGATTTTTCCCACAAGAGCAAGGGAAAGGTATATGAGTGAGTCTGGCAAAGGGCAGGAATGTTCAGACGGAATCCTGGTGGCTATCTGGTATCTACCAGTTTGGGGGTTGGGGCATGGATTACGAGAGAAAAACAGAGAACGAAAAGTCCTATCTGTGGCATATGGTGTACACAGGACCCCTTCTCCCTTGCCGACAAAGACCTAATCTTGGTCGGGGCAGTGCTGTGCTGGGCCCTGGTGATGGACTCTGATTGCACCATGCCAACGAGCACTTTCTTCTTCCCTGTTTTCTAAGATTCCCTGGAGCCCAGGATTCCACCTGCTGGGGGGGGGGGGGGGGGGGGCGTGTGCTGAGGGTATAATCCTAGGGACACATTCGCTTTCCTGGTAAGAGGGGAACCCTATGCTGAGACCAGACGGTAATAGGCAGGAACATGAAAGCCAGCGTGCTAAGACTGATGGGGCTTACAGTGAGAAAGGGGAGCCTGCTGGACTGCTGGAATGCAGAATTTTGTTTAAGCCGCCGACACTTGGGAGGCTGTTCCCTGTAACTGAACGCTCTCCTAAGTGACACACCTGCTGTCTACAGAGAAAAGGCAAAGGGTCTGCACCCGTTTAACATGCCTGGTAAGTCATCTGCCTCATCAGTCTAAAAAGCAGCGCACTAGGAAACATTCCCGCTTCCACACCGGGAGGACCGCCCGACACAGGAATATAACGGGACCCAATGATGACAAAACGCGACAATAACTCATAATAAAGTGGACACAAAAGCAGACGGGAAACCGTGGATGGCAGCAGCGATCCTCTGGAGAGTGTGATATCAGACTTTAAAACGCGAACAGAAAAGACAAATCTTCTTTGGACACTTTTTTTGTAGAGTAAGTGAATGGAGACAGACCTGTTTACGGAGAGCTGCGGAGAATTAAGGGGTGGAGAGAGACGGCAATCATCAGGAGTGATGAAGGGATCTCCGCTCGCTGCGGGCATGGTTCAAGACGTTATGCTCAATGGCGCCTGGTGGCTCAGTGGGTTAAAGCCTCTCCCTTCAGCTCAGGTCATGATCTCAGGGTCCTGGGATCAAGTCCCGCATCGGGCTCTCTGCTCAGTGGGGAGCCTGCTTCCTCCCCTCTCTCTCTGCCTGCCTCTCTGCCTACTTGTGATCTCTGTCAAATAAATAAATAAAATCTTTAAAAAAATTTATGCTCAATTTACAGCAGTCTTTGAAATCTGCTTCCCTTCAAGAGGGGAGAAAAGTTAGTTGGACCCTTCTGATCTGTTCACAGAAGCCACTAGAAAAACCCACTGTGGAAAAGCTGGTCTAACACATGAGAGTTTCTAAGGGACAAAGACACTGAACAGACAAATTGGACAAGTGTTCCAGTTTTAGGGGAAGATTCACAGTTAACTGTGTGGCAGCTCACAACCTTTAGAGTGTGTGGCCAACCATTCTGTGTGCACTTACCTGGTGTCTAGGTCAACTAAAGTCAACAGGACTTAAAACATGACAAAATAGAGACATTCTTAGAAACACATGAATAGAGAAATAGAAATGATAATATTTGGAGAAAAAATACTTTAAATTACTGTAGACAGGTCTTTCAAAACATTATGAATCATGGAATCACCTGTGACGTAAGCGATTCACCAGTAATGAACCGCTCCCTAAAGGAATGGTATGAATGAAAGCAACTTGGATGAAGAGTTGGCGTGCTGTGTTAGAAATGACATGGCGACCCATCTCAGCGTGGGCTGCTCTAACAGTGCCACAGACTGGGTGACTTACACACAACAGAAACTTCTTTCTCACAGTTCAGGGGGCTGGAAGTTCAAGATCAGGGTGCTGGCATGGCCAGGTTCTGGTGAGGCCCTCCTCCGGGTTGCAGCTGGCCGACTTCTCACTGTGTCCTCACGTGGTGGTAAGAGGGGCCGGGGAACTCTGGGGGGTCCCTTTTATCAAGCACTAATCCCACTCACCTCCCAAATGGGATCTAATCACCTCCCAAAGGCTCCACCTCCTAATACCATCCCATCGGGGGCTAGGACTTCAAAACAGGAATTCTGTGGGAGACGCAAACATTCAGGCCATAGCAGGACCCGAAGGTGGGAATGCCAGGCATGCTAAATGCCCTTGGGATTTTAAATTCTCATACATGAACGAAGGAGGTAGAAAATTGTTAACTGAAGATACTAGAGGAATTATAAATATTCCAAGATGATTAAAAAAACCTTTTTCCCCATACCTATTTACAGTTGGCAGTCATAATTTATGTCACTAATTGCAAAAACATAAAATATACCTGCCTGAAAGATTTACTGCTGAATATTTAACACCTTCCTCCAAACTACCATAGACTTTACCTTTCCTTTCTTAGGGTTATTAATTACCATTTATTGAGTGGCACAGGGTACGTGCCCGGAATTGTATGAACCACCCGAAAGGGAAGGGAGCTTAGGGGCTTGATGAAGAAACTGATGTCCAAGAGTGGTTATGAACACTGCCCAGTATCTAGTCCTGAGAGGTCCCCAAGACCGCTCCCAGGTCTGATGACTGTAAGGAGGGCTCACAGGACGGAACTCTGCCCACAGTCATGCTCACGGCTAGGACTTTATCACAGCAAACAGGAACAGAAGGGCAAAGCAGCAGAAGGGCCAAGGGCACAGGGTATCAGCCACCAGCTTCCCAGAGACCTCTCCCGGGGCGGGCACAGAGGACATGCTTAACGCTGTCAGCAGTGAGCTGTGACGACATGTGTGACATGTTGTCTATCAAGAAAACAAACACCTTAGAGACCCCGTGTCAGGTCCTTTCTTGGGGCTGGTCATGCAGACAGCCTCTGGGGGGCACATAAAGCATTCCAGACTCACAGAAGTGTAAGCCATGTGATCTACACAGTCAAGGCACAGGGAGGACCTGCTCAGTTCTGGGACCCCCGCCCCCGAGCTGGTTCCTGGATGCCATCCAGGCATGTGGCCTGGCCTTCCTGTGGGCACGTCTCCGGCCCTAACTCTCGTCTGCACAGATAGACGAACCACTACGTGGGGCTGGGGCAAGTGGTGGTCACAATGAGAAAAAAATAAGATAAAACTGGATCCCCACCCCACCACACACTAAAATCAGTTCCAAATAAATTACAATCCAAAATATAAGGACCTTATTAAATTTTTGGAAGAAAATATAGTAGAATATATTAATGACTTGAGGGTAAAGAATGACTTTTTAAAACAAAAAGATACACTGACTGTACAAGAAATTGATAAAACCAGACTATACTAACGCTTAAAACTTCGGTCCATCAAAAATAGCATCATCTTTTAAATGAAAAGATAATTCAATCTAGGAAAAGACAGCAACAACCGATATATGCTGACAAAAGATTAATCTGTGAAACACATACAGGGCTGTTCCAAGTTACTAAGAAAAAGATATATATATATCTCAATGGAAAAAACCAGGCAGAGAAGAACAGACAATTCGGGGAGGAAGAAATCCACGTGATCCGAAAACCCGAAAAGATGCCTCACCTCTCCAGCAGTTACAAAGAAGAAATTAACAAGCACACGGGGGCCTACTTCTGCCTCCAGTTGAGGAGGAGGAACACACACGGGACGGACCCTCCTGCCTGGAATGAGTGAAACACTGGAAAACCCCACAAAGCTCTGGTGCTCAGTTCACCGACCTGGAGGGCATGGCCGCCAGTGAGCACGGGAGGGGGTGGGGGAGCAAGTGAGGCGGGCAGTGCCACAGCCCAGATGCCGCCACGGGCACAGTCTCCAGGCGGTGCCGAGGGCGGAGCAGACGCGGCAGAGAGCCCGCCGTCTCGGGGCTAAGAGTCCGGCCACTGGGGGCTGAGAGTTTGAGGGCAGAGAATGAGCAAGGACAGAGCTGCTTTGACAGAGAACTCCAGCCAGGGTCCCCTCCCCCTCAGAGCCATCAGTGAGAACAGATCGGTGCAGGTGAGGGAACCATCTCAGGCCAAGGAAGGAAACACCTGAAACACGCAGAGGGAACAGTCCTCAGTGCCCACACAGGGCCGGGAACGACTCCCATCCCCACCAGCCAGAGGGGGAAAGCCTTATAATTCAGGGGCCATCGGGAAAAATACTCAAAGGGGTTTGCTTCAGCGGTGGGGGAGAATGAGCCCCAAAGCAAACTCAGCTCGGGCCCTGCCCATCAACTTAAGATGGGCCCTAATCATCCTGAAAAGGATGAACTGTTCCAAACAGCTGTGCCCCAGAACGGCTCAAAAATATTAATAGGAAGACAGAAATATCTAGCATCCAACAAGGTAAATAAAATCCACTAGGTCTGGCGTCCAACCCAAAATAACCTGAAATGCAAAAAAGGAGAAAAATAACCCCCGCGGCGAGGAGAAAAATTGCCAGACTGGCTAAAGGAAGGGGAGAGAGTAAATGCAGTAACCAAAACCCCTTACCTGTCGACCAAGAGCACAGCGGGGGAGGGTCAGTAAGCTGTGCTGTGCTCACCCACAGGAACGCTCGCCCACAGTGGACAGAAACAGGCCAGCATGCTTCATGTCAATCCAGAGGCCTCCCACGTACGGCTCAACGCCACACACAGGTCATGTTCCCATCTACATCGACATCAAGTTTTAAAATAAGCCTAGGTCTTCCTGGGCGGCAGGGGCGGGGGGGGGGGGGATGTCATACGCATAGAGTAAAAACACGAAGAGACCCCGTTTTTTTTTTTAAATAATTTTTTTAAAGATTTTTATTTATTTGAGAGACAGAGATCACAAATAGGCAGAGAGGCGGCTCCCCGCCGAGCACAGATCCCGATACAGGGCTTGATCCCAGGACCCTGAGATTATGACCTGAGCCTAAGGCAGAGGCTTAACCCACTGAGCCACCCAGGCGCCCCAGAGGCCCCATTTTAAAACGCTCCTAACTCAGGCCAGTGTTTCCCTCAAGGGCAGAAGATGCCAGCTGCCCACCTCATAACCCTTCTCTCCTTCCTTCTTAATGGCACCTGCAAGACCATACTTCCTGGGGCAAGCCCAGCCTCTGAAGTGGATGTTGTTAGGACACCCTTCTTGAAGAGCCCTGCCACACTGGCCTTCCTCCTTCCCGGATGTCCAACGGGAGAGCTATGCAGCCGGGGACAAGGGCTATCCCCTGACAACAGAGGAGCACGGAGCTAGAGAAGCCTGGGTCCTGGGAATGCTCAGCCCCAAACTTCTCGTTGCTGGACACCGAGCGTGCCACGCTTATTTAGGATTTTCTGTCACAGGCCCTTAATCCCTAACAAAAGTGGCACACAGGCGGCTTCAAGCGCCGTGCTCACGTTTTACTTCAGAAGCTGGCTGGCAGACACATGTACACGCCTTATAGTCATCTTTGGACTATTTCTGGCATTCTTTATGCTTTTTGGGTTTTTTGGGTTTTTTTTTTTAAGGTTGGAACATCGAAAACATTAAAAATGTAGAGCCCAATACCTAATCCTCAGGAAGAGTTAAAGACTCGGGGATAATGAGAAATGTCTTTTGAGGCAACTCAACACAGAGTTTGGAGTCAGAAACAAAGAGGCTTCCTAGAGCCCGCAAGGCCGGAGACGGGAGTGCCAGCGTCCAAGGTCCGCGCGCATGCTGCCTGATCGGCGGCTCTGCCTTGGAGATAAAGGTCCCTCCTAATAAACCGGCTCTGGTTCATGAAATCAAACGCAACGGGAGAGCAGAGGCAAAGGGCTATTATGAAGAGGCTCTCTCTTTAAGTAAAACCCTACTAGTAGAAGGTCACGGGTTGGAACTGGATTTTTGGTGAGAAGCGCCCTGTAGGTCTTGAAAGGCCTACCTGATGTTGGTTTGTAACACAGCCGTGCACCTGAGCCGCTCGCTGCTCGGCTGGAAGGGGCTGCCATGCTGGGTGACTCACAGCTGCTGGTTCTCTACCACACGCACGGTGAAGCTTTGCTCAGCCCCAACAGCCCTTGCGTGACTCTCCCTGACTGCCTTCTGGTCAACCACAGCGGTCTTCCTCGTGGGTGGGAATGAAGCCGTTTGGTCTGTTTCAAGTCGATCAAATTCATTAAACTCTAAAAATCGGTTACTCGAGGGCTATCCTGGCAGGTAAACAAATGAATAAACACACAGATGACTGTATGTATGAAAATTACATATACGTGTCTGTCTCTCTCTCTCTACTGGGGCGGCGCTATCAACTCCAACCTCTCTCGCCCTTGAGATTTGCGGGCGAGCTTGCTTCCTCTCTCACCGCCCCCCGTGTGAGCACACCTCGAGGAGCAGCAGCCTGCAAACCGGGAAGGGCCCCTCAGCAGACACCAGATTCTGCCGGGACCTTGATCTCGGACTTCCCGTGAGAAGCCACTGCGTGGGGTTACAGCTGCCCGTCTGGGGCCGTCTGGTACGGCAGCCTGAGCAACGAACACACGCGTCACAAATGCAGAGCTTTCGAAAACTCCACTAGGGTTACGAATCCAACAAAGGAAATCATCTGGATGTGGTGAGAGTTACCTCCTGAAAACTCTCTCTGTAGGACAGCTTTTATTTCTGTTTTGTTCAGGGTTCTCCCCGCCTCGATGCTTACCACCGACCCCCTAAGTCAGACCAGAAGGACTGCTGCTCCCCTCCCCACGGGTGCACAAGGGCCCCGGGCGAGCTCGGAGGGCTGGGGGGAGTGAAGTGGGAGCAAGCAGGACTACAGGAGAGCGGACCTGCAGACCAGCCGGACACAGCCATGGCTTCCAGTGTCTTCCCTGAGCGGCCGGATTCCCTGCCTTCACTCTGGGTGGTGGGGAAACGGGTTCCAGGAGGCAGAGGCGCGTCACTGCCTGGGGAAAGTGAGAGATGTCCGTGCACCTTCCCCCCATCCCGTCTGACCCGGCCAAGCGGGTCCTCGCGTGTCCCCTAGCTTGGGGCTGTCCTGCGCCTGTGTCTTGTTTAGGAACGGGCCTCTCTGCAGCGGCATCTGTCGACTGCACTGCCCTGCATCCCGTCTCTCCTTCTTCTGACAACCGCGCCGCACCGTGATGCACAGAACCACCTTGAGCAGCTGTTCACAGACCCCGCTGGGATGGCCATTCAGGACGATGTGCTCTTCCTGGTAGAGGCGTGGGCGTGGGCATCAACTGGGCCGCTCCGACGCCCCCCCCTCGACCCCGGCACTGACTCCCGAGTAGAGTGACAGGAGGATGAAGCCTGGCAGCGGCAGATGCACCTGGACAGCGGAGCTAGGGGGAGATCTGGCAGTAAGCTCTGCCTGCCAAATCCCCAGGGCTGCTCGGGGCTGTCTCCTCTCCAGATGCCTGTTTTTCAGCTTCTCCTTCAATCCTTGAACCACCTCTAATCTTTTCAACTAGTCTTATTTCTGTTGCTTGCATCCAGAAGACCCTCTTCTCCCCTCTGGGAGAGATACATCTAGAAGATTCCTGCCCCCCACTCGCACACACGGAGAGGGATGAGACCAGCAGCCATGTTTGTACAGTGTGACCCCCGCCACTGGCAATGGCTGATGGTCTCAGGAGACACCCGATCCCACCTGAGCCAATCACACACTCTCTTCTGGGCATTGGAAATCTTGGAAATCGGACCGTTTAAGATCTACGCATCTCACTGAGGAGAGGAGCTATGAGACGACAAGAAGGCCGGGCGGGGATCGTCCTATATGTGTGCCCAGATCCAGAAAGCTGGTCTTCCAGACAGGGGAAGGAGGACGGGGAGAATGCCATGGGGACTCAGGAAAAGGCAAGTCAGTGGCTGCTGCCTTTCCCTCTCCTCAGCTCTCAGCGTACTCCTGCCCTCCCATTTGCTGAAATCCTCCTGACCACAGCCACCCCCCGACATACTTTTTTTTCCACCCTTAAGTCTGAGTAGATCTCTGTTTCTTACAAGAGAATTGTCCTTCTTCAAGATCCTCATAAACCCCCGTTTCCTCCAGAAGCCCCCTCCCCTGCTCTACAGGGTGGTTTGAACACACTTCCGATTTTTCACAAGAACTCTGCTTCCTTCCTTTTCCCTGGACCACGTTCCCAGTGGGAGCCCCCACCCATCCGTGCTCCTCCTGCAGAGCCTAGTCTTCTGGAAGTCCAACCCTATTTGGTGACCGACCCAGGAAAAGAGGAAGCGCAGCCGTTGCTCCCGCGAGGGCTGTGAAGATGCTGGACAAGGATGGACCAAAACGGCCACGAACGAGGCTCTGGATCACTGAAAGGCTCATCAAGCTCGTTTCCCTACACCACATGCAACCTCCCTGGGGTCCTTTCCGGCTGTCCCCCCTGGCGGCCTGTCAGTCCCAGCTCTGGCTATTTCCTTGGGTGGCAGGTTTGTCGGGCAGGAGCACGAGAGGTATCTGGTCCGCAGAGAGCATCTCAGTAAGGAAGAGCCACACGAGGGGCCCTGCAGTCTCTGAACCCACCCACGTGAGGTTCGCAGTCTCTGCAGGACGACAAACGAACTAATAAAGATGGTTTTAAGACCCATGTTGTCCCTCGATCATTTTGACGGGACGTTTTCACGCCAAACCCAAACCTCGTCGTTCAAGGCCACTTTCACAAACAGCTGCTTGTTGATCTGGGGTCCGCTGAGCACGCACACGGGCACACACGCACACACCGGGGCCACTCCTCCTCCCCCCACACTAACAGCCACTGCCCTCGATACACTGTGGGGGCACCTGGTTAAACCGAGGCGGTGAGTGCACACGCACGCGGGTTCCTCGCCCTACAAAAGGGGAAACTGTAGAGACCTCCAGGACCCTCTGCCGCGCACGGTCTATTTTCAAAAATCTAATTTGCACAGGACCTTCTCTACTGCTGGGAGGAAGAGGCCGACAGGGAGAGCAGCAGCTTTTCCTGGGCCTTAGAGCAGACCAAATCAGGGCAAACGTTAACATACAGCAGGAACTGCGGGGTGGGGGGCGAGACTCACGATGAGAGTCCTGTGCCCACGAAGCTGCAGGGCAAGGGACAGATTTCTCTCTCTGAGGTGGGAGACAGAAAACAGTGGGGTCAAATCCTCCTGAGGGGTGTCTCTGGGCAAAGGAAGTGCATCATTTCTAGGACTGCGACAGCGACCCTCGCGGGTTACCCGCTGGAACTCTCTCAGGGTGACCCTCCTGCGAGCATTTCAACCTATCTCTTCATGCAACCCCGTGCTCGGACATTAGATCGTCCTTACGACAGACATCGGCACGTTAGAGAAGGCTCCTATCCGTGTAACGACATGAATTCATTCTCTGCTGCCTCGTCACAGGACAATAGCTACACACATTCAGCACATCTGGGAGATATGTTTGGGGCAGTGTGACATTCGATCCAGGTTAAGTGACATATTTATTTATTTATTTATTTATTTATTGAATATTTTATTTATTTATTTGAGAGAGGGATCACAAGCAGGCAGAGAGGCAGGCAGAGGGGGGAGGAGGAAGCAGGCTCCCTGCTGAGCAGAGAGCCCAATGTGGGGCTCGATCCCAGGACCCTGAGATCATGACCTGAACTGAAGGCAGAGGCTTTAACCCACTAAGCCACCCAGGTGCCCCTAAGTGACAGGTTTAAATTGCAGTGCAGGCTCTGCAGGGTGCCTCAGAGAAGTGGAAGTTGGTTCAGCTGCAGAGCCTCTGAAATGGGTACGATGCTGTCCACAGACAGCTGTGGTTCTGAACAGGAGCCCCCGGACGGGAAGTCACAAGGGCGGTCACCGCAAGCGAGGGGGTGGTCTGCGACAGAACAAGGTTATCTGCAAACTGCTCCAGGGGAAGGAGCCGCAGGGACCTATCTATTTAGCCGCAGCTGGTGGTCCTCCTGAGTGATACCAGGAAAGCCAGGCAGCAAAATAATAAATCAGACAAAAGCAAGCAATGAAAGGGTGCTTAGCTTAAGTTCAGGGTACAACTTTAACCCTCGAGACCAAAGCTGTAGACCTTGACCACAGCACTCTCCCCAAATACATTCCTGGTGGGTTGTTTCTTCCTACGGGCTGGTGAGCCTTCATATGAAATGCACATATCAACAATTTTCCATGTTTCACGTCTATGATCTTTAGTTACACTACCCTGAAAAGTGTTTATGTTCACAAACGACAGGCTGGGGATAGAAAGACTGTATGACAGCACGCTGGGGGTAGCCAACCATCTTGGTCTGCCCAGAACTCAGGGGTTTCCCAGGACATGAGATGTGTTAGTACTGTACCCAGGACAGTCCCAGGCAGAGCAGGCTGGGCGGCTGCCCTAATCTGGGGTAACACAGAACTCCGAAGTCTAGCTACAAATATTAGCAGATGCGAAGGGCCCCATGTGACACAGGCTGCCTAAAGGGGGTGCCTACCTGCACGGAAGGGCCTTCAGACGCTTGCAAATAAAACCCACAGCACTGAATGCCTTGACTGGTCTCCCTTTGAGCATTTGATATTTTATAGACAGAACCCCAGGCCCGAGGCATTGACATTCCACACGGGGGTCCCAGAAGCAGAGGTTCCGTGAGCAGGTGACAGTTTGTATCCATAACGGGCTTCCTTCCTTCCAGATGATCTCCCAAACCCAAGCCCAATGGCAACGTTCTAAGAAAGGATAAAAGGTCTCCTGAGCATGCTCTCAAACGATTCCAGATTAAAACACTGTGTAATTATTTACAGGAAATGGCGGTGTGTCAGAGCATTTGGCTGAAAATACCATGTTTTCCAATAAATTTGGTAGACAGCAAGGGCTGCTCTAAAACAGAGCAAAATATACGGTGACGAAAGGCAGAGGAGGAGCTTTTCCCCTCGGTCCCTCATGGCATCACGTGAGGACAAAGGGAAAACCAGCAAGGACACTACTCCATCACTGCCACCACCAAGGTCCGTCACAGGCCCGTCATGTACGACCTCGTTCAATCCTCCAGACCTCGTTCAATTGACCTCGTTCAATCCTCCAGACAAGCCCAGAACAGAGACGTCCCCACCCTCGGCTTCCGGGTAAGGAAGCAGATGCTTAGGAAGGTCTAGGCACTTGCCCACAAACAGCTCCTAAGGGACTCGAGTTTTAGACTCAGGTCGGTCTGTCTCCAAAAAGCATCTCTGCTCTGAGCACCTACTGTGTGTCCAATACTGTGGTGGGTGCTGGGGTGCAAACGGATCCCTGGCAGAGGACCTCTCGTCCGGAGGCTCCCACGCTGGGAGAGGCTACGAGCAGCCGCGCCGTGGCAGGTGGGACACCTACTGAGGGCTCCTCAGGTGCCAGAGATCGTGCGAAATGTCCCCCAGGCATTACCTCGGCCACTCCTGATACAGCTCTTGCTTTCCACGCTTACTATTTCCCACAGCTGTCCAGAGTCTGAGGCTTACAGACGTTAAGTAACTAGACCAAAGTCACGGGTTAATTAGTCATGTCCCCCGACTCCAAGATCCAGAGTCTTAACTAGACCACGCGGGTCGGACGAGCGCAGCCGGTGACAGGCTGGGCTCAGCACCGCATTCGTGAAACAGGCAGAGCACCAGGATTAGTTAGAAGGAACCACTAGAAACTGGTACTTCAGGAGAAGTCTTCAAGAAGACCAGAACGGGAGCAGAACTAGAGCTGTAAGGACAACGAGACCAGCAACAAGATGGAAGGAGGAGGCTCAGCCACCAGCCACGCATCCAGTGTGTGCTCCGTGCCAGCCCTCCCACGCTATCTCGCCCCTTCCCCACAGCAAGCCCCTGGAAGCAGGTACCATTATCAGCTTCATTTTCCAGAGGAGGCCCAAGGTCACGGGGCCATGACACGACACAGCAGGAGCTGGGACCCAGGCCAGGAGGATGGCTGCTGTGGCCTGCGCCCTTAGTCCGACCGCCCTCTGCCAGCAGAGGTGAAGGAACACGAGAAACACACTCCATCTCCCAAGGGGAAGAGCGGCAAAGTCACACCGCAGGACGGGCTGCTCGGAGCGGTGCAGAACGGAGGCCATTTGTAACAGGTACACCGCGCCGGTGACAGGCTGAGCAGGTGACCCAGCAGCGCTGGACCAGGTGGCCCGTGGAAGGAGCAAGCTGCCGAGGGGTCAGACTGTTGGTAGAAAATTCCACCAGGGAGCTGCGGAAGTCCTGGAATGGGCATCTGGGGCAGATAAAACAGAGGTCAGTCAAGGCTTTGGGGAGAAAGGGCCGCACTGGGTGGGGGGCTGGGTGGGGAGGAAAGATGGTTCAAGAATGAATCCAAAAAGTTCACATCCTTATGACTGAAGGAACAATGAGATACCACCAAGTGGAAAGGAAGCCCTAAGGAGAGGGAGTTCGGTTTTCCCGTGATGAAAGTGAGGTGTAAGGGCACCAACCAGGCAGACACGCAGGCAGAAGCACAGAGTGAAATCTGGCTGGGGGCAAGTGAGTAATTGGGAAGCACAGAAAAGGGGTGATGTGCCAGCTTCCACCGGTCAGGCTCTTTGTTACAAACAAGTGATTCTGGCTCCTTTAAGCAAAGAAGCAATTTACTAAAGGGTACCGGGTAGCTCCGAATCAAAGAAAGCTGGAGAACCAGGTTTCAAGGCTAAGAGGGTAGAAGCAGCTCAAATCACATGCAAAAATGCTTCCAGGGACAAACACTGGGTGCACCCGGCCCCCAGTCCCCGCCTGCCTGGTGACACTGCCGATGGTCACGCTGGATGCTAGTAACAGGAGGGGCCGTGCCCAGTGCTGCCCCTGGCAAGCTGCCAACCCTGCACCAGGACAGGCCCTGGCTCTTCTGTGTCTACAGCTGAAGATTCAAAATGCACTTCAGGTGAGAGACTGAGTGGCTGACACCGGGTCACATGTCTGAGTCCTTGCTGCAAGGGAAGCCGGAAAGGGCATCAGGGCTTGTGGGCATCTGGCTTCAGTCACAGCAGGTGGTTTCTGCCTCCCTCCAAGGTACTGGGAGGCCAAGCACAACATCCCCTGAAAACATCTGGTTTTGTCTTTTCTAAATAACCCGATTGTGACGTTTGCCCTTCACAGGCAGAAAAACCTTTACCTGTCTCAGAAGGGAGAGTTTAACACGGTGATGCTAAGATTTGAAAGAAGACGGTCGCATTCATCTTTGGTGAGTCTAGGGGCTGCTCTAATGACGTGGTCGGGTTTTTTTTCTGCTGCGGGGGGCCCAGTGGTCCCGGGGCGGGCTGGCAGCAGGCCCCGTCACTGGGAATAAGGAAGCTGTCTTCTGATCGGAATTGCTGCACATCTCCCACAGCATGTGCCAAGGGGCTGCAGGTCCCTGGGTTACAGACTCTGGAGACCATTTTTAATTTACCGATAAGTGAAATTTTAAAATGTGACATCTCTGAGTACCGCTGCCCTGGTCTATTAAACAAAGAAAAGCAATTCCCATGACAATATCATCCTATTAAGCTAAAGCTGATAGTGTTAATGTGGCCTGGGGCTGGCGGGATGGCCTAAATTGCAACTAGACCACACCTGCCTGCACACACCCGCATGGCCTCGCTCTTACGTGGACACAGAGACAGATCTTTCCGTATTTTGTAGGTTTAGATCCAAAACTGAGCTGTTACCAAACTCAAGTCGAGAACACCTGTCCCCCACCCGCCTTCACCCTTTTCCCCCGAGTCTTTATGTAGCCTTGGCCCACCGGAGAACGGCAGATAGAAGGGCTGACTCTAGGACGTCGGTGCCCAGTGAGGGTCCGGTGAAAGGAGCCTGCCCTCTGAGTTTGAGAACGGGGCTCGGCCATAGCATCCCATACCAGCTGCGCAGTGCTGGGAAAACTGTGAGACCTGACCGTTTGGTCATCGGGAAGAAGGGAGAAGAACACCATGATCTCATAATAACACAGTCACCGCGGCGACTCCCCACTACTGTGAGTACGACTGTTTCCGGTAACAAGCTCTTCCCAAATTCTGTGGCCACTTCGGTTGGCCTAATGATATGGAATGAGTCAGGACAGACCACTTTTGAAGTGATTACTTTAAAAGAAAAAAAAAAAAAGACAAGAAAAGAAAGCTACAGACACCAGCAACTCAACTCAACTTAATGAACTTGCTATTTAGTTTCTAAAAGTTTGGGTTTCATGTCCAGACAAAAATTTCCTTAATGAAAACTGTGGAGAACAGTTAGAGTCTTGTAATAAACAGACTGATTCTCATCCATTTCAGATGGCAAACTGGGATGGACCTGAGGCATAGAGTTGGGCCACTCCCTACACCCTCCCTTGCGCTGAGTGCCCTGGACTTCCATTTCCATATTACAAACACCCTCTCTTTTAATTTTATTTTTCTGGGAGGTGGGGTGAGGCTCAGACACAGATGACAGTAAATTTGATCTTTTGGGCCGCTAGGGTTACTATTTAGTAACAGGATAAAAAATACCAAAATGGAGTAGTTTGACCATATTATTAGGACAAAGACCCAATTTCCACTTTTCTGAGTATCGCTATTCGGTTCAACAATCTGCTTCTAGGAATTTACCTCACAGACGAACAACAAAAAGCAGATCAATAAAATGTGGTAGAGACGCGCCATGGAATATTACTTGGCCGTGAAAAGGAACAGGGCACGGACACCTGCTATGATGTGAGGGAACCTTGGAAGCACGACGCTCAGTGACAGCTGTCATTCACAGGAAACATCCAGAACAGGCAAACCCACAGAGACACAAGGTGCGCTGGTGTCTGTGCAGGGCTGGGGGCAAGGAGGGGTTGGAGGGAACCAGAAAATGACTGCTAATGGGTACAAAGCTTCTCTGGGGGTGACAAAAATGCTCTGTGATAGATAGTGGTGACGGCTGCACAGTTCTGTGAAGGTCACGAAACCACCCATCTGTCTACTTCTAGTAGCTCAGTCACACGGAATGACTCAGATTGAATACAGTTATACAGAAGGAATGTATATGGATTTCATCTCAACAAAAAGCTCTCATTTAAAAAACCCAACTAGGGGCGCCTGGGTGGCTCGGTGGGTTAAAGCCTCTGCTTTCAGCTCAGGTCCTGGGATAGAGCCCCACATCGGGCTCTCTGCTCCGGGGAGAGCCTGCTTCCTCCTCTCTCTCCCTGCCCGCCTCTCTTGTAATCTCTGTCTGTCAAATAAATAAATAAAATCTTTAAAAAAATAAAAATAAAAAACCCAATAGAAGTCATTGTGGTTATTATAAGGTACCAAATTCCAGACAGCATTCTACACACTTCTGAAAGTTTCGGGAGAAGTACCATGATTATCTGCACTTTACAGATAAGGAAATTCGGCCACACAGACAGGTGACTTCGCCAGAGGTTACCTAGCCAGTGCACGAGGGATCTGGGGCTTGCGTTTCGGCCCCTGACTTCACAGCCACATCCCTAACCACACATGCACCGAGGTGCGGGGTCCCACAGGGGCCCTAAGTACTGGTCGTGACGGAACGGGGGACACAACGGAATGTCCCCCAGCTGGGGACAGATGACCAATGGTGCGCACTCTGGTATCTCGTGCATTAAACACCAGGATAGGAGCCCCTACATGCGGCCATGAAAGACAACAGAAATGACACACATAAATGCTGTCTTTGTGGCTCCCCTTCTGCTTTTTTACAAAATGCTATGTGTGCAAGCATACATAAGCTTGACGATGTTCTCTCATTTTCATGAAAAACTATTGACTGGTGTTCTCTGAGGAGAAGGCCATCTGTGGTGGCAGGAGGGCAGACTTTTTCTGTGTACCTTCTGACCCTGCTGGATGTGATCTGCTTGGTGAAACCGTGCGCACGGCGGGTCACCCAGGACCACCGCAGCTCTGTGAAGGCTGCTGTAAGCCAGCACTCCAGACCAGGGCTGCACACCGTGCTCCCTCACGGAACAACCTCCCTCAGTAAGGCCACCAGTGCGGCCTCTCTCCTCGACCAGCCTGGACGCCTCCTGAGGCCAGGCACTGAGCCTGTTCCTTGCCAAGAAACCGTGCACAAATGGGGGCCCTCCATCCTCGCTGCCAGGACTGATCAGACAAATGAGTAAATGAACTATAGTCGGACCAGACTTCCAACAGCCGACGGTCAAGGCTGGAACAGACCAGGGGAGCAGGTGGACGCTGCTCTGGGACGTCCCAGAACTGGGGACTCTGTGGCAGAGGCAGCCTTGAGTGGGACTTAAGAAAATGATTTATCCCTTCAATTAAAAACATTTAGTTTCATCTAGTGTCAGAGAATTTATAGCCATAATCCTTTCCATCTCGAATCCTTTCCATTATCTTTCCCTAATTAACTGAGGTGTGTAAATTCATTGATCTAAAACTTTGCAAGCCTAGGTAGGCATTACTCATGTAGCAAACCAGCATCATATTGCCAACAGATCAAGCTTAATCAGGTTCTACCGCTTTTTAGATTATACATGTTATTAGACAAAATTCATTTAATTTTGCATCTAACAGCTACAGCTTATTACAATGGCTGCTCCCATTTACTGCAACTCACTGAATACGTACTATAAGCCAACTTGGGATATACTTAAAAAAACGTTTGACATAACTGGCGGCTTTGGTACAATATGGAATATGCCTTATGGTGTTTTGGGAAAGAAAAAAAAAAGATGAAGGAAGGTATATTATCCACGTGAAATTTCTGAGGTTGCTACCTTACTGATCAATACAAAATTTCTTCCCAAGAATATTTATGGATTATGGCAGCAGTATTTCACCCAAATAACACATAAAGGAAGGAAGGAATAGTAAGTTTTTTATACAACCCAAATAATACATGTTGAAAAGAACTTACCATGGTTTTCCAATAAGCTATTCAGGAACTACCGCTGAATATAAATGTTCAACAATCTAGAATTCCAACCATGTAGTTGAGTATCTAAATTCTGAGGCTTACAGATCAGGTGCCCCCTCAGCAGCCGGGCACTTAAACGTGCCACGTTTCTAGGCTCTCGTTATTTTTTTTTTCATCTCACGTTCTAATCACTTGACCAATTACCTGATAATTGAACTCCTCTGGGATCATGCTCCTTTTTAGTATTTCATTTAGTGGCAGAAAATAGGCCCATCCACGAGGTGAAATGTCCCAATTTTAGGAAATGAGTGTTTAGAGCAAAAAACAATGAAGGGAAAGATATAAATATTCCAATCAGCAAAACACGAGCTAGAAAGACGCTGGTTTCGCCTCTACGATCCTGTCTGCCAGGGACAGCATCCCTCCACCATCCCGGAGAGCCCCCAGCATGAGGCAGAGGGCGGAAGAGGGCTCCAGAGCAGATCGCCACAGGTTCTTGGCCTAATGGCGTCTATGACCTCGGCGGATCAGGAGAGAACGTGTCCTCAGGTGGAAGTCGAAGGCAGAAGCACGCAAGTCCTAGGTTCCTTACCCTTGAGTCGCGGAGCCCTCGAAGGATCTGATGAAAGCTACAGACCTTCTCCCCACTCCGCTCCCCAAGGCACCCTGGCAAACACGCTGGCTCTTGCCCAGTTTGACGGGGCTCACCACCTGGACAAAGCCTATATTCCCGGGCCTCACTCCCAGGGTTAGGGTCCAGACGTACCCCTGTCGGACACGATATTACTTAGTGTCCCAGAAAGAAATCCTCGAAAAATTTTTCTTTCAAATCCAAGACATTCTAGAAAAAGCTGTTCCTCTCTCAGAGATACAGGTTTGGTTTTGTTTCTCTGACAACTGTCTTTTCTTCTCTCTGGCTAATCTACCATCTTATCACCACAGTGGTCCCGGACTCCTGCCTATTTGTTTCTGCCCCTCCCTTGGGGCATTACTTCGTAAATGAACTTAGATTTTCTTTGGTCCTGATTGGTCATTTCTTACTTTAATTTTTTTTTTTTATTATGTGATTCTATTTATTTTAAGTCTCCTCAAACGCTTATGGAATGAATGAACCAACGTGACAAGGCTCTCAATTTTCACTTTTTGATCCAAACACTGGAAACCAGAGAGAACAACTACAGAAGGGTTGGCTTCTTTATTTTTTTTCCCCCTTAATAAAGAGGCAATTGTTTGCTGGCTCTTGTTATTCAGCTCCAGCCATTTCTTTTCACTAAATAATCAAACATTCACATTTTCCTAGCCACAATTAACCAGCTTTTTAGCCTCTAATTAAATGTTTAAACTCTCTGGTCAATGATAATATCCACATGTCGACTCGGACGGGACAGCTCCAAAGGGCAAACAAGAGTACGTCCACACCTGTGCACGGAAAAGGGTTCTTCATCTGGGGCCCACGGGGACCTGTGAGCCTACACGGGGAAACCCTACAATTTCACTCACCTCTGCCATTGAGCATTTCCTCCTACTATTAAGCGGAAAATCACAGAGGTATTATTAAGCCTCTTGTGATGATGGTGCCACCAATAGAAACCACAAGGACTTTTCATTCCCTGTTACAGTTGTGAGCGATCCCTCCTGAAACCGTTTAAGCTCAGCACCACTTTGAAATTACAGTAGTGATTAGCCCTGTTGGGACAATGGGTTGTATAACACATCAACAAAGAAGTATGTGTTTTACTCTCTCAAATAACTGAAAGATATTTTGATAAGTGTATTTCAACACGCTTGGTTTGCTCTGAAATCCTATGCCTTTTATTTTAGGTATTTAAAAACATTATTGAGAGGTGGTCCAGAGGTGGTCTGCCAACCTGCCAGAGGGATCCACGGCACAGAACAGGTTAAGACGCCTTGACTGGGGACAATAAGCTGACACAGCCGGCAGCGAGCACAGCCCCTCTGCTGAGACGCCATGCGGCAGCAAGTGCCGGGGAGCTGGGGGGGGGGGGGGGGGGGGGGGGGGGGGGGGTTGTGGCGGGGAGGATCACACACCTAATCAGAAACAACTTTTCAGGTAATGCTCCAAGCTCCCTAATTAGTAATATTAGGTAAATCAGTTCAAACCACTTTCAATCAGCAGCGGCAGAAGGAAGGTATTGTTGCTGATTGCCTGGAAGCCTTAACAGGCTTCTAATGGATGTGAAGGATCCAGGAGCCGTGGGGTAGGCTGATTGCTGCGGGTCACCACCGGCACAGCCACAGGCAGCCCGCTGGAAGCCCCCGCCCATCCCCCCCGGGCCTGGTGATACCCAGGCACGTCACTTCCCAGCACTCACATCACCCCTTTTATGTTAAGCTGTATGGTAAAGCGTCTTCAAATCTTGGCATTTCTTGAAGCCTGGAGTAAGCACTTAAAATTAAAAACTCAAGGCTAACGAATCACACAGGTGAGGAAATGAACATACGTTAACTGAGCTTAAAAAAAAACAAACCACCAACAACAAACCATACTGATAGGGACAAGAGGGCTGCTGTTCAATGGGTACCTCCTGAGTAGCTACAGTGCGGTGGGCAGTGCAGACACGTATCACATGTATGACAGGGACTGAGACTGGCACAAAAGAGGAAATACGGAAGTCGATCCCTGAGATATGTCCTCTGGGGAACCACACAGCAAACTGACTGGAGCGGATCCCGAAACCAGACAACGCATGTGACTTCAAGAAAAACTGACGGGGGCGGGCGGGGGCACGCCTGGGTGGCTCAGTGGGTTAAAGCCTCTGCCTTCAGCTCAGGTCATGATCTCGGGGTCCAGGGATCGAGCCCCGCATCGGGCTCTCTGCTCAGCGGGGAGCCTGCTTCCTCCTCTCTGTCTGCTTCTCTGCCTACTTGTGATCTCTGTCAAATAAATAAATAAAATCTTTAAAAAAAAAGAAAAGAAAAACTGACGGGGGCACACAAGAATGTCTGATAACAGCACTGTTTACATTAGCTGTTACATTTAGCTACATTACATTACAACGGGAGGAGATTACGCCTCCTCCTTATGGGGGGGGGGTGGGGGGTGGTGGTGGTAATTAACCAATTACGCTATCTAACCCATGGAATGCAATGCACTTATTAAAAGCCTGGCAGAAACCTCCGTGTACCAACATAAAAGGATTTTCCAGGTACGTGGAAGGGGAAAAAGTAAGGCCCAGAACAATGTGCACAGAATAATGACATTTACGTAAGACACAGGTGCTCACATACGGAATGACCCCAGGGGAGAGACTTGGGCAAGGTCACACAGTTTATTCTAGATGTAGATTCTAAATCTTTACAAAGGAAACATATTGACATATTATGTAATTTAAAAATCTAATAATAATAAAAAATCTAATAATAAAATCAATCCCTACCCACCCGAGGTTTGACTACCACAAAAGATCGAATGACACAAACACACAAACACACACACACAAAAGAATGTCATGTTTCCATGTGTCCCTGTTTCTTTTTTCTAGGTCAAGCAAGGACTTTTGTCTGTTTTACCCACTGAGGTAGCACAAAGCACCCAGAACACGGTCTGGCACAAAGTAAGCTACTCAGTAGAGCTCTGGTAAAGAAATGAACTGACTGGTGTTCATTGAATCCAGAAATGTGTGCTGGTGCCTCCCGATTGCTGTGCATCATGGGAAACACGGGGAGCGATCCATCTGACCTGCAATCAGGGAACACCTTTCCCCCCGCCCAACAGAGTCGCGGGAGGGACGGAAAGACTCAGGGATCCAAGCACAGCCCCCACTGCCCAGCAGGAACTTGAATTAAGCTCCAAGGAAGGTGAACTTGTAGAGGTTGCAGGGATGAGATAAGGCGTTTTCCTGGCCCGAGCCTTAATCCTGGCTTTGTTTTTTGATGCCTTCGAGGCTTTGCTTATTCATAGTCTGTCTTGTACCAGAATTAGGTTCCAGTGTTTGCTGCCTACCCAGCTGGGGAAAATGAACACCAGCCCTCCTGGATTATGTGAACCCTGGAAGGACAAATGGTTTATGCTTTGCCTGAAGCCCAGTGCACCAAAACCCTCCAACTCTGCTCGATACGGCTTCGTTTCCCAGTTCCATCCCTTCATGCTAGAATGAGAAATCTCCAAGTGGGGAAGGCGTCTCCATGGTCATTTGGCCATGGCAACTCCTATGAGGACCCTGGCCCAGCCATTAACATCTAATTTAAGGAAAAGTGCTACCAAACTAGATGAAATAGGATTTTCAAAAAGCCACAATCCCCGTTTACTAGTAATTCTACTTTATGTCCCCCTCGCATCCCCCAGTCCCTAACCACCACTCTGCTGATTCCTTTACCTTCCAGCCCTTGACAGCCCTATCTGCAGACGCCTGGCCCTTTTCTGCTGCAAGTTAAGACTTTTCTTAGTGGATGATGCTGCACTTGCCTGTAGCAAACATCCTCGTGGTGCAGAGATCCTCTCCTTCAATCTGTCAGAGTCATCTCTGAATTCAAGTCCACGGTCATATTTAGTCCCTTTGGTCCCAACAACAATGGTGCCCAAAATTCAAATACAAGATGGCTGGGATCATTTTAACGGTGGAACTAAAATGTTCCTATGCAATGGTGTGCGTATGTTATCTCGAGAGAAAGTCACACAGGAAGGAGGAGAAAGCCTTCTGCTTCTAGTGATAAAGGGCTTCTTCGTCCATAAATCCAAAAGTATCAGTACTGCAGATCCATATGTTCTTATCCCAAATCCGAGGGGCCAAGCCTCCCTGGAAATTGGGAGGTTTGCAAATTTGAAAAGAGCAGTCCTGGGCACGGGGCACCTATTAAATGACACCCGGAGCTGGGTCTCAGGTGACATCCCATTTTGGAACACAGTATACCTCACTAAGCGAAACAGATGAATATTCTAAGTATGAATAAAGGGAGATTATAAATCGTGTCCGTTCAGGTCAGCTCTGTTGCCAACAGAGTTAGTTTTCAAACTTGAAAAAACTCTTAGCTTTCAGAGCTTTCTGGATTTTGGAATAGCAGGTAAGGGATGGACATGGACATGGACATGACCCAAGTCAAAGAACCTGTTCTGCCTCTCTTGACCATTCCACATAAAAGCACACATGTGTGATTGTTTTCCTGAATTCTGGACAAGTTCTGTTTTGACCCTGCATGGCACAGGTCACTCCACTCTCGTTGTTCAAACTATTGTTTGGAAAGCAAAATAAGGGGCACCCGGGTGGCTCAGATGGTTAAGCATCTACCTGAGGCTTGGGTCATGGTCTTCAGGCCCTGGGACTGAGCCCTACATTGGGCTCCCAGGTTGGCGGAAATTCTGCTTCTCCCTCTGCCTCTCCCAGCTGCTCGTGCTCTCTCTCTCTCTCTCTCTCTCTCAAACTCTCTCCCCACCGCCTCAAATGAATAAATAAAATCTTAATTTAAAAAAAGGAAAGAAAGCAAAATAAAAGTCACAAAAACATTTCCCTTTGACAGCTGAGCACGGTAAGTCTAAAGTAATAATAGTTCCCTTGTTAAACACCTACTAAACTACTAGTGTACATACAAAAAGTATACCTAATGCTAAAAACACAGGCCTGGCACATTCTTGTCTAGCAAGAGCTTCTCACACTTGATCATCCCTAAGTTTACCTGGGGATCTCATTAAAATGCTGATTCCGTGTCATCAGATCAACAGGCCCTTGACCACTGCCCTGGGGCCTACCCTTAGAGTCGGTTAAAAGGGAAATAACAAAGGACGCCCTCTTTTCATAACTCTCCTGAGTAGCTGAGCTAGCAGGACGGGTCCTGGCAGATACACACCTTCAACCGCACCCCATGCCATCTGTGACAGGCTGAAAATGCCCCCCAAAGATGTCCTCATCCCAACCCCCGAATCAGTGACCACGTTATCTTACACAGATAACTTTTACAAGTTTCTAAAAGGGAAACTTGCAGATGTGATCAAGTTATAGATACTGAGATGGAGAGCTTATCCTGGGTTATCTGTGTGGGCCAATAATCACAAGGGTGTTTATAAGAAAGAAGCAGGAGGGTAGGTTTAACAGAATACGAGAAGATGAATCAAAGGTCAGAGGAGAGAGAAGATGCTGTGCTGTTGGCTTTGAAGATGGGAGGAAGAGGGCGCCTGGGTGGCTCAGTCATTAAGCGTCTGCCTTTGGCTCAAGTCATGATCCCAGGGTCCTGGGATGGAGCCCTGCATCGGGCTCCCTGCTTGGCAGGAAGCCTGCTTCTCCCCCACCAGTTCCCCCAGCTTGTGTTCCCTCTCACACTGAGTCTCCCTCTCTGTCAAATAAATAAATAAGTAAATAAAATCTTTAAAAAAAAAAAAAGGATGGGAGGAAGAGGCCATGGCCCAAGGAACATGGGCAGCCTCCAGAAGCTGGTACTTCTAGAAGGACGGACCCACTCTAGACTTCTAACCTCCAGGACTGCAGGAGAACAAATCTGTGTTTAAGCCACGAGGTTCATAGTCATTTGTTACAGCAGCCGTGGGGTACTCATACACCATCCACTGGAATAATGCTAACACGGGCTTGCCTTGCTTCACATAACAGAGGACTTCTGGAGGCTGAATCATGAACTGGTAACCGTGATTCTGCCCAAGCGGAAGTCAACACACAAAGAGATCTTCAAGGAGCCTTTATACCCAGGGAAAAATTTGTTCTGCACTCTTTGTTTTGTGTGCTTGTGGCAATTTTTCATCAATGGGCCAGACATGCACATTAATAACCCAATCCTACGGTGTGAAAGGAACTCTTGTACTCGGACTGCATCACCACATTCCCATCTGTCAAGTCCTCACGTGACCTGCTGAAGACTCAGAAGTTTCCTGGGGACAGGACCCATGGGTCAATGCCTCCTCAGGGTGACTGAACAGTCACCCTGGGCTTCAGAGTGGAGGAGTGAAAATCGGTGGGCTCGATATTTGCACAAATCTTCACTTTCTCTTTATGTGGTTTAGCCCATAGAGAAGCTTTATAAAATAAGAAGGGAAAAAAAAAAAAAAAAAAGAAGGTAACCAAAAAGACATCTGCAGAATGAAAATACGTTGTTTCAAAACTAACTAGACTTTGTCCTGCATTTCTGGCGCCATCCCTGCAGGCCGCGGTACCAGAAGAGCCCCTCGCCATTCTTGGTTTCACACTTCCCTTACCAGATTCTAAGCTCCATGGACGGGCCGCCCTTTCATTTCCAACCATCATACTCACAGCGCCTCGGGCTTTAACTGGCACTCGGTGGGCACACACACGGTAGGCATTTGTAAATGAACAAATTTTGTGATGAATATGTATAATGGAAAAGTGCCATTCTGACTTCCATTAGAAAGAGCATTATTCATGAAGTTTTGGGTTTTTTTCCTCCAGTTTGAACTTAAAACTACTTGGCCCAGGATATTATTTATGGTAGAATTAAAAGTATGCTTTCTGATTTTATTTGCCTATTAATACATGCATCTGATAATTAACAATGTGCTAAGCAGTCAAAGCAAATAATTACTTTTCTAGTGTCTGCCCCTGCGTATGAGCTAAATGAGGAGGAAGCCACTAATTGCATATTAAAAAATGGTAACTAGCTTTAAAACATTCTGTTTAATCTCAGACCATAATATTCAAAATAGTTACAGTCCTTCCACTGGTTCAGTTACAACCCCACCAAACAGTCCAACTCTTCAGAACAGATGTGAATTCTGCTCGGGTCATGCTGAATATAAAATAATGTGTTCAAAAGACTGCCGGCTCACATTTACAAGGTCTTCTGACCAATGGAAAAAGCTGATCATAAAAACCGTATCTTTTCATTTACTATGCTCAGTATCTTTTATTCAAGAAGCAATGAAATTGCATAGAGAGCTTTCATTTTAAATCTTATTTTGAAATATGACTGAATACATTAACATAATTCAGAATGAGTCGGTAAACAGCTACAAAAAGAGGTTATGTAATTTTAGTGAGTCCTATAACATTTCTGCTTTTTTTTTTTAAAGATTTTAATCTATTTATTTGACAGAGGGAGAGAGTGCACAAGCAGGTAGAGCGGAAGAGGGACAAGCAGGCTCCCTGCTGAGCAGGGAGCCCAATGAGGGGCTTGATTCCAGGACCCTGGGATCATGACCTGTGCCGAAGGCAGACGCTTAACCAACTGAGCCACCCAGGTGCCCCTGCCTTTCTGTTTTCAAAGAAAAGAAGCCACTGGACATAAAAATCGTAAAACTGGAATCTGACCTTCAAGTGTCCAATAAAAGCAGAAGTTTGCTTACTGGACGGTCCAGAGTGAGAGTTCTAGCTGATGCTACAGTGCATATTGGGCCAAAAGATTCAAAAGAACCTAGCTAACAGCAGATCAGACCACTTGGAAGCAGCATTAATCTGGTCAACTAGCAGATTACCTTGGCTTTACCTGGTAAACCAAGACTCCGAGTCCTGCTATGACTTCGAACTCCTTCAGAAACTGGGGCTTTCTGTGCTCCCTTTAGCAGTGTACAACACCAGCACCAGGAAACCTTCGGCTGAGAGTAACCAAGGATGGCCCAGTTCACAGGCCGCTAAGATTTTACCTTGCTACAAAACAAAACTCAGCACTGCGCTGTGACGTGTGCTTCTGTACCAAGCTGCTGAGACGTGCACCACCTGCACAAAGAGACAGGGCTGTCTGACCCTTCTTCACTGTGATCAGGGTTTTGAATGCTTACTCCATCAGTGGGCTCCTGGCTCAGAAAGCAAAACTCTGAGACGGGACGGGGTCTGTCCAAGTTCACCCAGCACATCAGTGGCACGTGTGGAGGTCTCTGTCCACTGCCTTATTTTCCTTCTTCCCCATCTTGCCGCTTTTGCACAAGCCCAAGAGCAAGACAGGTTCTCCGGGGATGACCACCCTGGGTTCTCTCCAGTGGTACCCGATGAATGACATGGGCACATCCACATTCAGGACGTTGCATTAAATATGTATAAACAGAGAATGAGAGCAGGTCTGAGGGTTCCTCTTGCTCGTTACACTCACTGGACCTTGGGGACGGTGATTCTGGGCAGCCCTTTTCCCACTCTCACATCCTCATTTTGGGATTCTTTTGGAGAGGTGGGCTGCCAGACAAGAGACCTCACGGGGAAGAATGAATGCACCCAGCTTACCATAGAGTGCCTCAGCTTCTAAAGGCACTGGAAGTCACAGGACTCAGAGCGCAGGCTTACAGGACAGCGTTAGCCAAGGCAAACATGCATGGCCACCGTGGTGTTTTTGGCAATGGTCTTCAGGCCCACTACTGCTCCACAGGAAGAGACCGCTGGTCCACTAAGGATGGCCATGGGGGTCTACCTCTTTGATGGGCCGGCACAGTTCTACCTGTGTATACATGATCACTGGGCGTTACTCTTGCCTGGGGAAGAAGGTATCAGAGGAGGAAACAAAAAACGCAAGAAGAGTTTCCTAGAAGGCATCTTTTATCTTTACATTCTCTCTCTCTTGAGAGATATCATCCTGCTCTTCAGACCACACTGCTGTAGACCCCACATCCTGGCTGTAAGAGGCCACATGAGCCAGATAGCTGTCAGTTTGGGACTTTGAATGGACCACCAAGAATAAGGTACTTGCTTTCTGTTGTGGTTTCTGTGAGAAGGATGTAAACCTGGAGCTCCCAGGAACCACCACCTAGATAGAGAGCCTGTGTAAGAAGGAAGTCAACCCAGAGGAAAGCAGGGCTGAGCGAGAGAAACTAAGTCCTGGTAACAACCTCTGAGCCTCTGGATCCAGCCATACCTGAAGCCCACATTTGCCCCTGGATTTTATAGTCCCATAAAGGAACATGCACATTTAAAAAAAAAAATTTCATTTAAGTTAGATTTCTGTCACTTGCAAGTGAAAAAGCACAAATACAGACGATACCGAAGTATAAGAAGAGAGGAAATAAGAGAACGTTACACTTGTAGATATGGTATCTGGAAGAAGTTCAAGTTTGTCCCCTGGAAATAAAGGTGACTTGTGGAAGTCTGTTCCATTTTTCAGAGTAAGTTCAGATAATCAGAACTGTAGCTGCGCCTAATTACTGTGATTAATCTCGCTGAAGTCTAAGTATAAAAATGAGGGTGCATTTTCTGATGTCCAAGGATACTCCAGCAGCCATGCAGAGATGGAATGGGCCATTACCGAACAAAGACATCTCTTAAGAGAAATCTTTTTTTTTCTCCCCACCCAAATGCAGTCATGACTGGAAGGAGAGAAGGTGACATCAACAGCACGAGTCTTACCTGGCATGGCATGGATGAGGTCCCCACAGAGAACAAAGAACTTGGGTTTGGGCTTCAACTTGTTGATGGCCTCAACAGCTTGCTCAGTGAGACGGATCTCCTGCCCCCACTCGTCACCACCACTGTCACTGTCCCCAGTGGACCAGGCCTTCATTAGTCCAAACTGTGGGTCCGTGCCTTGAATGAAGTAGAACGGGCCTTTCCATTCCCTTTCCTCTTCTAGTAAAAGAGGGGAGGGGAAAAAATAAAAGGAGAGGGAAGAAATGTTATAAAATCTGTCAGGGAAAGCATCCAGGTTATTGTGCAAGTAGATACAGTATTTTTCTTAAATTAAGTAGGTCATTTTAATAAGCTGCTCTTCAAACATACCACTTTCCTGTCATAGTCTAGAGGATTGTGATATATACTAATTATGCCCGGGACCTGGTGATTCCCAAAGGCCAGAAAAGACCACGTGGGCCGCTGCAGCCACGCAGCCAAGCTGTTTAAAACTAGCCAGCCAAGGCGGAGCGCGAAGGCACACCAGCAACGCTGTACGGAAGATGGTAATGCGCAATGATAGGTTTTTAATTAGAATTAAAAATACCAGAAATTGAAAGCCACCAGAAGTACTATATTTAAATTACTAGGTGAAGTGCTTTCAAATCTTTTATGCCAGGCGTAATGGCACAATTTGCACCGTTTCGGGGGATGTGACAGAATTTTAATTATAAAACTTGGGAGCTTGGAAGCTCTGGCTATCTGGTAGGAAAGGCAGTGCCAGAAATGAAATCTTGAAATGAGTTAGTCAACGAGGGAAAAAAAAAAAAAAAATTGATGCTAACATTTCAAAGGCTGCATGATGTGGGCTTAAGCGAGGTGTGAGGCAAGGGGGTGGGAGGAAGCGGGAGGGAAGGAAGGGAGAGGCGATCTTTTATGTTCTCGGGAAGGGCGCTAGATCACTTGCAGCAAAATTATTAGCCTTCCTAGGGCCCTTCCCATTGGTTCTGCTGATCCTAAGCTCTGTGGGCCTCAGGTCTCTACCCCTCAGAGCCAAAAGGACTGCAACCAGAAATGCTCTTGCAGAACTGGAATGGCCACTGGTGGGCATGGAAGCCCTATGGGTGTCAACCACCCTCCCCGCCCCACCCCCGGGATAGCATCCTGTTCTTCAAACGGAATCTCCTATGGTAGACCAATGTTGGAAACCAGAGCCTCCTCGGCCTGAGCTGGATCTGAGGACAGAGCAGTCTGAAGACCCAGCCTACAGCCCCTGCACGTATCCACTGAGAAAACGGAGGCCTAGAGTGGGCACATGACTGGCCCAACGGCCACGAGTCATCAGTGGCGGGGACAAAACTACCCCACAATTCTGAGACTGTTTTCTTCTCTTTAACAAATTAGTACATTTTGCACGCTAACTGAATCAGTGGCATTTCCTTTGGAAGTCATGACGATATTACGATTTCCAAAAAGCTCCTTGGAGTCATTTCACGTCTGTGTGCTCGATTCATTCACTGATTCGGGAAGTATTTACAAGAGCCTACTGTCTGCCAGGGCCCATACGTGGTGCTGACGGTACACATGGCTGGACCTAGACAGACGAGGCCCCTGGTCTCCTGGGGCTTAGTCCTCACAGCGGAGATAGACCGTAACAAGAAAATGAGCAGGGAATGGTGCCAGAGCACCAGCTCCAAAAGGGGGAAGGGAGAACGGACAGCTAATTTCAACGGGACGCACAGGAAAAGCCTCTCCCTGGGGCATGTCACTTACACTGAGATCTCACCCGCAAGGAGCCAGTCTGACCTCTCTACATTTCGTCACCACCCTCCCACCCACATGCCTGGCTTGCTGTCATCTTAGAGTGGATCTCTGGCTTTAGGCCTCCCTTCCTTCTCAATTCCTTTTTCCGCACGCTTGCATTTTGCTAAAAATGCAAGCGTGCGAACTCCTTGCACATCCTCTACGGGACAAACTATAATGCAAGTTAAGCCACCAGTTCTGGGCCCGCAGCTCAGACTGTTAGCTGCTCAGTCAAAGCCCAACCAACTTGAACTCAACCCGGACAAGGAGTGCAGGACATCGTGGAGGACACACCTTAAGGACGGGGATCGAGCGCAACGACGGATGTGAACTCGTATTTATGGAGCCCTTGCTACGTGCAGCAGAAAGACTCTAAGAAGGCCCCAGAGATCCCTGCATTGTGATATTCACGCCCTTGTGCCATCCCCTCCCCTTGAGCGTGGCCTGTACCTAGAGACTTGGTTCTCATAAGCAGGATACAGTGATGGGATGTCCCTTCAGGGACTAGGCCACACCATGACATGGAAACAACCGAAATGTACCTCGATGGATGCGTGGACAGAGAAAATGTGGTGCATCTGGACGATGTAGTATTATTCAGGCTTAAAAAGGAAAACTTGCCACTTGAAATAACACAGGTGAACCCAGAGGGCACTATGCTGAGCCACAGAAGCCAGCCCCAGAAAGACAAATACTATCTGGTCTCACCTCCATGTGGGGTCTAAAATAGTCAAACTCCTAGAAGCAGAGAGTAGAGTGGTGGTTGCCAGGGGCTGGAAGGAGGGGGAAACGGCAGAGGTGATGGTCAAAGAGTACAAAGTTTTAGTTCTACAAGATAGAGAAGTTCTGGAGACGTCCTGTCCGCATAACGTCCACAGCTAACGATACTGTACTGTATACTTGAAATTTGCTAAGAAGGTAGAATCTATGTTAAGTGCTCTTACCACACACACACAAATCATCATCATCATCATTATTGTTATTATTATTATTGTTATTATTATTATTAAGGGGTTGCTGAAAACTTTGGGAAGAGATGGGTCTGTTTACGACCTTGAACGGCCGTGATGTTTTCACAACTGTTTACTTATCCCCAAACTCATGGGGCTGTACACATTAAATATATACAGCGTTTTACATGTCAATCATGCTTTAATAAAATGGTTAAAAAGAGAGAGAGAGAGATTAGGCTAGAGGCTAGAAAAAGATCATGACTTTCATCTTGTGCGTGCTCTCTCTCTCTCAGAGCCCTTCTTCTGGAGGTAAAGGCTGCTGTGCTGTGACTCACCTACTGGAGAGGCCAACATGGTAAGGAACGGAGGCGACAGCCCGTGAAGAGCAGAGATACTCCATGCGACAACCAAAAAGGAGCGGAATCCTGCCAACAACCGCATGAGCAGGCTTGGCAAAGGACTCTCCCTTGGGTCATCCGAGGAGACCACAGCCCCAGATGGCACTGTGCCTGAACCCCGTGGGAGACCCTGCAGCAAAAGGATTCTGCTAGGCAGCACTCAGATCTGTACAGAAACTGAGAGAGAGCTGTTTTCAGCTGCCAAGTTTCAGGGAACTTTTCAGTAATAACTGATACTCATAGATCGGGCATTAAAGATACAGAGTCAGCAAGACTTCTTCAAGAGTTGAAGGCTGGTGTCGTGAAAAAAAAAATAGGATTCCAATTTGTGTTTTACATTTAACTGTTACCATTATTCATTTACTTTACTTGCATAATGACCTTTTTACACTGAAGGCTTTTAGCGACATTCCAATTTCTGAGGCAGTGTGCAGAGCTGCTTAAACCGGGTAAATTAATCAGAACCAGATCAGGGAGGTGATCGTCATCTCAAGGCTGGCGCGTAAACCAATCTATGACCAACAGAATTTATGAATCGTTTTCCATGGCAAACATTTTAACAAATATAGTTCCCTACAACAGTCATCGTCTCAAAAAGTCAATAGTCCTTGGGGGTATTAAAATAAATCTTTCCTTATTATTTGTTCACTTAGTAAAATCTTAGACAGAATCTCAATTTTATGATGACAGGGTACAAAATAAGTAGATTCAACCTGAAATAAATGCCAGCTCACGTATCACTATTCCACCCGCCTGGTCTATGTCATAAGAGCAAGTTGCTGACTTGGCGCCCAGCCTTGTCAAGAGCACTTGGGTCCTCTTAAAATTCTGCTACAGAACCTCGTGGTCTTCAGTCTCATCTTAGTATTAATATTAACCAAGGCTGAATTACGGGTATTTGAGACTTCTGACGCTTAGCTGCAGAGGGAGGAATCTTCTGTAAATGGACACCTCCCCCATACCTCAAAATATTATGAAAGCGAATGCTTAACCAAGCTTGCCTTAAACTATTTTTCCAAAGTCCAGAGTCGCAGCCAGGGCAGGTCACAGGCATTAGGTGACACCTGTGAGAGCCAGGGAGACCTTGCTGTGCCTTCCCCTGCAGGACAGAGCACGCATCTGATCCTGGCACAGGCCAGCTGCTTTCTTTAGGCTCCCTGGGAACACTGTTCTGGCCCTCGGAGCCACAGAAGTTCAAAATGTTGAGGTCACTCCTGAAGCACCCCAATACATAATCACAGCATTTTTTATTACGGAAAATCAGAAAGACACGTGGGCATCCAGCAAGCTTTTTTGTTTTGATCTTCCTAGTCAAAGAACTTGACTATGGGACTGCTTGGTTTAATGGCAAAGCCTGATAACACCCCCAGAGAGGAGCAGAATTGCTGGAAGCGGAGGCTGAGGGAGAAGCTGCATATGACAGGAGGGCATCAGGGAAGCCCGCTGCACTGGGAGGAGCGGGGCTGGGTCTACACCTCAGGCCTCAAGGTGTGGCCTCTGCACCAGCATCAGCATCACCACCTGTGACCTTGCTGGAGAGGCAGCAGCTCAAGCCCAGCCCAGACCTACTGAGGCACCGTCTGCATTCTAACCGATGCCCATGTGGTCGGTATGCAAATCCAAGTTTGAAAAGCACTGACCTATAAATAATCAAGGAACTGCTTAAACGGGTTTGATCAGAAACAGGTGCAAAGTAATTCTTGTTTCCCTAAATTAAAATAATGGCTTGGAGGACTTGTTGTTTTGCATATGTTCCTACTGATGTTTTTTGGGGGACGGGAGTTCAGTTTTTGTTTTTTTTTTTAACATTTTATTTATTTATTTGACAGACAGAGATTACAAGTAGGCAAGAGAGGCAGGCAGAGAGAGAGGGGAGGAAGCAGGGTCTCCGCAGAGCAGGGAGCCCGATGTGGGGCTCGATCCCAGGACCCTGGGATCATGACCTAAGCCGAAAGCAGAGGCTTTAACCCACTGAGCCACCCAGGCACCCTGGGGGTTCAGTTTTATTTTTATTTTGTGTATGTTCATATTCATTTTTAGGTCCCTGTCTGTGTCCAGCCCAGTAATTTGCAAAACTGATAAAAGAACACAGTCAGGGACCCTAACTGGTGATGTGATAAGGCCAAGGTCAAATTTTGAGATAAACCAAGTACTTGCAGAATGAATGCATTAAAGCATAAAGGGAGGCTGATTAAATGAAGACCTCATTTCTGACCTACATGAACCAAAACAAGACTACAATCTTTTGACACATTTGACACAAACTTCCGTTACTGTCTACAGAGTACGTACTGTTAAGACCTCGTTAATACATCATAAAGCATGCAGGTATTTAACGAAAACACCTTCAGTCTTCTATATCACCAGGACCATCCGTGAGTCTGTCTGCCAGAGAGGGTACTTTTAAACAAGGCCTAGCGTCTCATCCTTAACCACACCACTTACAACTGACCCTCCTGGACTGAGCTGAGTGAGCCCATTTATTACTGCCCGTCCCAGGGAGGCTGAAGGCTTACCTTACGGAAGCCAGCCTTTTCCCACTACACCACTGGAAATTTTCAGTGTGGGAGGGATTTGCAGAATGACTAACCCCCTTATTTAACCAAAAGGGGATACCAAGGCCTGGCTAGGGATCTTAGTTATGCTCAAGTTCAAGATCACACAGTTAATGAGCAGCGGCTTCTACCGTTCAGAATCTCCATGCTGCTGGGCTGGCCTGGAGGGGAGAGAGCCATAAAGGAGACAGAATGTGCCTCGGGCCCGTCTGCAAATTGTCCACCGCCATAAAGACATTTTTATCTCCAAAAGGTTTCCTTCGAATGGAACATCTTGATAAATAAGAAGATTGTACACAAAGATAATGCTGGCAAAGCCCAGAGCTTTTTCCCAGAAGGCTGTGATGCTCCCAGTCCCTGCCAACAGCACCGGGCTGACTCAGGGGACAGGCAAGAGCCCAGAACACCCGTCTTCTATGGGATGCCAAGTGGTGATCTTCTCCAGAAATTTCACATTCCAGGCCTCTGGCTGTGGTCTGGCCAGCAAGGGTGTTTTGTTTGGCCCACATAATAGTTATAAAATTTTGAATTTGTTGCCAACATTTTAAATTCACTAGTTTCATACAGATACCTGGTTTTCTAGATTCTCCCGGAGAATCCAGCCAAACCAGGCCCAGTTGGAGTATGCTGATTGGCTGTGCCGAGCAGTAGTTGAAGGGGGCATGTGGTCTCAAATTCACCATGGTCTGCGACTGGTCCCATGCACCATGGGACCCTGTGGACATGTGCGGTGACAAGCAATATCTATGGTAACGCTTCCATTTTGCTTAGAGGTGCAGAAGAAGAAACTCAGCAAGGTCAAGGTTAAATATCCTGCTTGAGGTCTAACAAGGCCTGAAGGGCAGAACCAGGCCTATTATTCCCCAGAGCCCTGATCTCAGGGCAGGTGGTCACACAGGTGAGACTGTAGAGAAGACCTATCTAGCTAGGACTGTCCAAATGATGTCAGAAATATATTATAATATATATATA